>JAESVK010000327.1:424323-451752 GCA_017140935.1 Hamamelis virginiana | reverse complement strand
ATTTTAGCAGCAAGCCCTGTGCCACCCCCTACATCAACCAATGAACCCAACCCCTCAAAAACTGGCTTACAATCTCTAATAACAGAGCTCGTCAACCCAGAATCACTAGCCATTGCTTCATTAAAAATGTTGTTAAATTCAGAATTTTGGTCCATAAAATCCCAAAATCCCATCCCATGTGCAGTTTCAAATGCCGTGATGTTCTTGTTTCCTTGGAGCCAATCTCCCAAGAAATGACATGGAGTTACTAAAACTGGGTTCAGCGTTGCCACAGCAAAAGGTGACAGGTTGGTGATGTTATCTTTGATGAGAAGCCTAGAAGAAGGCGTGAGATCATTCCCTTCTTCTTCTTCTTCTTCTTCTTGTTGATTATTTTCATGAACTTCCTTTCTAGCAAAGATGCTATAGTGAACCAATATGCGCATAAGCCTGTGCATATGAGTGGTTTTTGTTGGGGGAATTTGAAGGGCTGTGACCAATTCTGAAAGAGTAATGGGTTTGCCATGGTTGTGGATTATATCTGGTATGCCTAATTGTACTGCACATTTTAGTGACAGAGAATTTATGAAACTAAATATGTGCCCATATAGATGAGATTGAGCTTCGAACAACTCACTTCCTCTCTGCCCTTGAGTGATATCCATCTTTTGCAGTTTCCCTTCCCCAATTAAGCTACCCCTTTATAACAGTCCAGCTACCATCTTCGGGTTTCGTTATATCTAAGGCCAACAACTCTCTTAATTCAAGTTAGTCCCAAAAGAAATAAAACTAGCAAAGGAAACCAAAACGTAAAAATAAAAAATTAAAAAAGAGTAAAAATATTCATGTTCCTTCAACGAATGGCCTATTTTAAGCACGAAGTTTATAAATAATTGTAGGATAAATATTTTAAAAAATTAATCATTGGATTAGATATCATATTTATACACGCCATTTCTGTAAAAAATCATAATGATTCAACAGTTAATTTTTTGGAAATATCACCGAAAAAAACTTTGATAATTTTCAACAGTTATAGTTTTTTATAACTATATTTTGAAAATCTAACATTGGATTATTGTGATGTTTGGCATGCAAGATATTATCTATGGGTTTCATATTTATACACGCCATTTCTCTTCACTCTCGTATCACTGCTCGGGGCCCTCTTCACAGCGAACCCATGCGTCACCAATTCTCAGGCTCGGGGTTCGTCCACCGGCATACAATCCAGACTATATGCGGTATCTATCCTATATCTCAATACTAGGGAGGCCTCTTTATCTAGAAACGGCTCAAAGTTTAATCGCCCACGTGGGGGAGTGTTGAAAGATTTGTTCCACATCGGTTTCTCACACCACCCATGATTTGTTAATAAATTCTAGAGACCCTCCACTAGGTAACTTAAGTTATTGAGTTGGATCTTGGTTTCTAATAGTATAAAAATCGAAGTTCATTTGACCGTCATTTCGGCCAAGGATGATGGAAGCTCATGCTAGCTTGCTTTTTCCCCATTATAAATATATATATTTAGAGAGAGAGAGAGAGAGAGAGAGAGAGATGAATAATTATTGTAGAAAATGTTGTTGACTGGTGGTATTTTTAAGGGGTGTGCAAAAACTCGCCGGAACCGACCCCACCCACCCCGACCCCATCCACAACTCGAGGTCACAATGGTTAGGCGGGTTGGGTTGGGTGGATTTGATGAATTTTTGGCGGGTTGATTCAGTTGGTGGGTATAGAGGTGACAACCTGCCCCCACCCGCCAAATAATTATATATAAATAAATAATATATTTATATAAAGTAAATTTCATTACTACCTTATATTTTCCCTTAATTGGATATGCTTGCAAGTTAGTGTTTTTTATTTCTTTAGAGATATTTATTATGATAGTTTGAATATGCACTTATTTGATTTGATATTCTTTCAATTTTGAATGTAAAACCATATGTTAGTTTGTAAGATTTTTTAATAAAAATGAACATTTATTATTATGTATCTAGTTCGTAGCTTCTATTGTTGTAGGGCAATTTATTTGGGCACTTTAGTTTATTACCATTGGAAGAATTGTTTGGATTATAGTTTAATTACTAAATAACATAATATTGCATTGTTAGATACAAATTTGAGGTGTTTTTGTTTGTTAAAAAGGTTTTAAGAACTTTAGGTGTTTATAAAAAAAAAAAAAAAAATAGTAATGCTTCACCCGCTCAATCCACCTAACCCGCTGCTTGAAATCCGCCATATATTTAACTAATTCGCCTGTTATTGAGGTAGGCGGGTTGGTTGGCAGGTGGGAGAATTAGCCATCCGCCAAGAGCGGGTTGGTTGGTGGTTTTACCCTCCACCCTCCCTCACTCGACCGGCGCACACCCCTAGTATTTTTTCCATTTCTACAATGGTTCAGATATATATAGATGAGTTCTACAATGGTCAAGAAAAGGTGCTGAGAAGCCAAAGGACTACTAAATTGTCTCATCTCATCACGCAAAAGCTAGCTCATTTGTTTATTCATTTTGTGACAATTTATTTTGACTTGTTCTAAAAGTGCTTCTTGCCCAATGCACCCATGTGTTTCTTGTCCATTTCTATAAGACAAATGCTTTATCTTTCAAAAATATATCCGAAAAGTGAATCCCAAATAATTATGTTGTCCATGATTTAACCATTCTTTTTTTTAATAAATTATTTATTGATAATAAATGAAGGTTTATAATTTATTTGGAATATTCTTTTGGGACTAAGTTTGACAAACTATTCAAACTAAGATTTAGTTGGGGGAGTAGATATAAATTTTGAGATGGGAAAACAAACTTTTTGAGTGACGCAACCACTAATCTCAATTCCAAAAGAAAAGTCAAAATTTTCAACTCAAATCCACAATTTCCATCTCAATTCAGAAAAAAGTGTTCATCATGATGCAAATTCTTCATATTCGTTTAATGGATATGAATTTTACAATATAGTCCTTGGATTTTTTACAATTATTATACCCTTTTCTAGTGTGATTATAAAGGAGTCATTGACTCTTTTGGTGCAATCAAAAAATCATTCAATGGGGGAAACTGTGTCGAAAAAACATTCAAGACCCACTCGAATAAGAGACGTATGGGATTACTAAAGAGGCATAATTCTATGTGGAAAGAGTATTTGTGAGTGCGAGAGCATTCATTTTTCTGTCTTTGTGCTCTTATTTTTCTCCATGATGAAGACTTTTGATATGTCGTTATCACCATTGGTATGGGCATAATTTAACGGTGAATTTTTTAAAATATGACTCTGATGTTGGATTTTGGATTTTATAAGAGTATTATCAAAGCTTTTGTAAAAAAGGTATAAAAAGAAAAAAGAAGAAGATAAACTTATATAGAAATGATCCTGACATCTCAAGCTGCTCAACAATCAGTTGAAAATTGCAGATTTTGACTGTATGGAGAAATGGTTGTACATTGGGAAGGTTGGTTCATGTCAAAATTGCAGATTTTGACTCTCTTCTCTTTTTTCTTACGGATGCTTGTTATATAGATGATAATAGATGGATAAATAATTTGTGGGACCCATCACATATGCAAGTTCTTTGAAATCAAATGAATTCATTTTCAAAATTTCCGAATAAAACAAATGAGTGTTGTAACAAAGTCATTGTGGTGGGCAGCCACTTTCATAACAGATTTAGTTTTTTTTTTCCTTGTAAAAAAGAAGAGATACTTTACCATTGTTTCTCTGTCCATTTATAAAAATCAGTCGACAGTTCCTGTGACACATCCAACATCAACCAATGAAGCCAACATCTCAAATTTTGCCCCATAGTCTTCAATTATTGAGCTTATTATCCTACAATCACTTGCCATTGCTTCATCTAGCAATTGGGTAAGTTGAGGATTTTGGTATTCATAGTCCCAAAGCCCCATTCCATGTGCAGTCTCAAATGCAGTGACCTTGTTCCCTAGAAACCAATCTCCCAAAAAGTGCCATGGAGTTACTAAAGCAGGATCTAGAAATGATAGAACAATAGGAGTGACAAGCTGGGGATGTTATCTTTGAGGAGGAGTAAGAACATAACCCTTTTCTTCGTCATCATCTTCGTGATTTTTGTGAACTTTTCTCAAAGCAAAGAAACTAGAGTGAACCAACAAGTGCATGAGCCAGTGCACGTAACCGGTTTTTGCCAGGGGAACTTGAAGTGCTGAGAATAACTCAGGAAGAGTAATGGGTTGGTTTTGTTTGTGGATTATCTCTAGTATGCCTAATTGAACTGCACATTTGAGGGACATGGAATCTATAAACTTAAAGTATATGTTGATATACATGAGATTGTGCTTGAAATAACTCAGTTGATCCCTGGCTATGAGTTAGATCTGTTGTATTTGAGAGATATTTCAAAATTCAAAATCTTTATAATTAATTTAAATTTTGATTTTGATTTATTTCAAAAAATCAATTAGAATGAATTAATTTTGTAACCATCATAATTAATTGATTTAATTGATTTGTAACCATTATAATTTAATTGATTTGATGGAAGAATTGAATGGCCGGTTCTTAAATTCCATAACTTCATATATATTTATATATATGTTTTATTATTCTAAATTTAATGTCCATAACAGTTTGAATATGTATAAGCTTACGTTTCTTCAATTATTTTATTCCAATTTAATTTTCCTTTTAATATGGGACATTCAGTTTATAACCCCATAAAGCACCCACTTCAGGTTGCAACTTTTTTTTTTTAATGAGCCTATTTTGTAAGCCATAAAAGGTGACGGTGGGTGTGCTGCTAGTTAGAGTTTTAAGCCATTTGTTGAAAAAGAAAAAAACCTCTTCTTTTTCTTTACTTTCAAAATTGTTTTCTTTACTATTAAGGAGCTTATTTGGGTTATTCTATATACTCACATATTGTGTGTGCACACTTGTGGGAGTCCGATTGTTGTATCCTGGAGGGTAGGCCGCTAGAGAACTTGTTGCACCGAGTGATTTACTCCGAGGGGCGCGATATACTCTTAAGGACAGTGAATCTACACGCCTCAATCGATAAGTTTTTTTTTTTTTTTGTTTTATTTTCTTTTATATATTTTCAGCATTTACATCAATTACCAACAATCTTAAGAGTAGATCTGGATGTGGATGCTGCTTTGCTCAATGCTAAGAATTTGCCTGACATTTCAAAAATTGAACCATTTGATGGAACTTTTTTCAAACGTTGGCAAGAAAGAGTTTTTGACACTTTGGACATGGTGAACTTGACCCATATTCTAACAGACCCTAAGCTTGTAGAAGGTTCTGAAAATTATTCTGAAAAGTTGAAATCTTGGGAAAAGGGGAATAAGGTTTGTAGGTATACTATTCTTCGAACCTTGGCAAATGAAATTTTTGATATTTATTGTTCTTATAAATTGGCTAAAGACATTTGGGATAGTCTTGTTAAAAAATATGTTTTAGAAGATGCCGGTAATCAAAAATATGCCATAGGTAATTTTGCCTATTTCCAAATGACTGAGGATAGAGATGTATCATCTCAAATCCATGATTATCACATTCTAATCAATGATTTGAAAAAAGAGGATATAGTCCTTCCAGAATCATTTCTAGCGGGTATTCTTATTGAGAAGTTGCCCGAATCATGGAAAGACTATAAAAATAATCTTAAACATAAAAGAAAACATATGAGTCTTGAGGAAGTGATTGTCCACATCCGCATTGAAGAAAAAAACTAGAGTTCGTGATAAGACTGAGCAAGCCAAGGAACTAGCTTCCAAGGCTAATCTGATTGAAGCGAAACCTAAGGGACCTAGACCTAATAATAAGAATAATAAACAAATTTCTAGGCATAATTCAAATTTCAGGCCTAATCATAATTTTAGGTCTTATCAGAATAATAAGTTTTATCAAAATAATAAGCCTAATCAACCTAATCAGAATTATAAAGTCCAAAATCCAACTTTCAAGAAAAAGGGTTATTGTTTTGTTTGTGGGAAACCTGGTCACCATGCTCCTCAGTGTAAGTTCAGAAAAATTGATTCCACTGCCAATCCGAATGCGAATTTGGTAGAGACAGCAGATATTATAGCTGCAGTTGTGTCAGAGGTGAACATGGTAGCAACAACTAAGGATTGATTGATAGACTCTGGGGCTACCAAGCACATCTGTGGTAATAGAAGTGCTTTTATTTCCTACACTCCAATGGGAGAAGGTGAAGAACATGTGTTCATGGGCGATTCGAGGCCCACGCCAGTTATTGGCAAAGGGAAGGTTCTTCTCAAGCTGACATCAGGGAAAGTCCTTTCCTTAAGTGATGTGCTTCATGTTCCAGACATTCGTTCAAACTTAGTATCAGTTTCTTTACTTGGAAAAGTAGGGGTTAAGGTCACTTTTGAATCTGATAAAATTATTATGACTAAGAATGGTGTGTTTGTTGGTAAGGGCTATTGTAATCAAGGTCTTTTTATTTTGAATGTACTTGAAGTTATTAATAATAATGCATCTTCTTCTGCTTACTTGATTGATTCTATTGATGTATGACATGGTAGATTAGGACATGTGAATTTTTCTTATATAAAGAAAATGAAAGAACTTGGTTTATTGCATAATTTATCTAATTATGAAAATAAAAAATGTGATGTATGCATTGGATCTAAGTTGACTAAAAAAATCTCATAAACCAATTCATAGAGAAACTGAATTATTAGGACTTATTCACAGTGACTTAGGAGACTTGAAAAATAATTTAACAAGAGGAGGAAAAAGATTTTATATAACCTTCATAGATGACTATTCAAGGTATACCAAAGTATATTTACTTAGAACAAAAGATGAGACAATGGAAATGTTTTTAAAATATAAAGCAGAAGTAGAAAATCAATTAAATAGGAAAATTAAAAGACTAAGGTCCGATAGAGGAGGAGAATATGAATATAATCCATTTAACAAATTTTGTGAAGATCATGGCATAATTCATGAAACTACTCCACCTTATTCACCTGAATCTAATGGAGTAGCTGAAAGAAAAAATAGAACATTGAAAGAAATGATGAATGCAATGTTAATTAGTTCAGGAGCACCACTTAATTTGTGGGGGGAAGCAATTTTATCGGCATGTCATATTCAAAATAGAATTCCTTATAAGAAAACTGGCAAAACACCTTATGAATTATGGAAGGGTTATGTTCCTAATTTAAAATATTTTAAAGTGTGGGGGTGTTTAGCAAAAGTTTTATTACCTGAACCTAAAAGGAGGAAAATTGGACCTAAGACTTTTGATTGTGTGTTTATAGGTTATGCCCATAATAGTGCCGCATATAGATTCTTAGTAATTAAAAGTGAAAATAATATTATGGAACCTAACACTATTGTAGAAACTAAGGATGCAGAATTTTTTGAACATGTTTTTCCTTTGAAATCTAAAATTGGAAAAATTCCTAGCTTTTATCAAAAAGAAATAGAAAATGAATTCAATAGTAATTCAGAAATTGAACTTAGGAGAAGTAAAAGAGTTAGAAAAGAAACAAATTTTGGAGATGATTTTTATACTTTTCTAGTAAATAATGATCCCCAAACTTATACTGAAGCTATTACTTCTCTTGATTCACCATTTTGGAAGGAAGCAATTAAAAATGAATTAGATTCAATTATGTCTAATCACACTTGGGAGTTAGTAGATTTACCTCCAGGAACCAAAACAATAGGCTGTAAGTGGATTTTTAAAAAGAAATTAAAACCCGATGGGTCAATTGATAAATTTAAAGCTAGATTGGTTGCTAAAGGATATAAACAAAGAAAAGATATAGATTATTTTGATACTTTTGCTCCTGTAACTAGAATTTCATCAATTAGAATTTTAATTGCTTTAGCCTCTATATATAAATTAATAATACATCAAATGGATGTAAAAACCGCATTTTTAAATGGAGAATTAGAAGAGGAAATTTATATGGATCAACCTGAAGGTTATATATTTCCTGGAAATGAACATAAAGTATGTAGACTAGTAAAATCTTTATATGGTCTTAAACAAGCACCTAAACAGTGGCATGAAAAATTTGATAAAGTATTAGTATCAAATGGTTATTTTATTAATGATTCAGATAAATGTGTTTATAGTAAATTTAATGATAATATTGGTGTAATTATTTGTTTATATGTTGATGATATGTTAATTATAGGTACTAGTCTAGAAATTGTGAATGAAACTAAAAAATTTTTGGCTTCCAATTTTGATATGAAAGATATGGGTGAAGCAGATGTAATTCTTGGAATTAAAATAAGTAAAATTTCTAATGGTATTATGCTTTCACAAGAACACTATGTAGAGAAAATTTTGAAAAAATTTGATCATTTTGATTGTAAACATGTGTCTACACCTTATGATGCTAATTCTCAATTAAAGAAAAATAAAGAACATAGTGTTTCTCAAACTGAATATGCTCAAGTTATTGGTAGTCTTATGTATTTGATGAATTGCACTCGACCAGATATAGCTTATGCTGTTGGTAGGTTGAGTCGATATACTCATAATCCCAATAAAGATCATTGGATTGCTTTACATAGAGTACTTAGGTACTTGAGAGGTACTATAAATTATGGTTTATTTTATAGTGGTTATCCTACTGTACTTGAGGGATATACCGATGCAAGCTGGATCTCCGATTCAGATGAGACTAAATCTACAAGTGGATATATTTTTACTCTTGGTGGGGGTGCAGTATCTTGGAAATCATCCAAGCAAACTTGCACAGCTCGGTCAACTATGGAATCAGAGTTCATAGCCTTAGAGAAGGCAAGTACTGAGGCTGAGTGGCTTAGAAACCTCTTAGCAGATATTCCTATTTGGATGAGACCAGTTCCATCTGTGTTTATACATTGTGATAGCCAAGCTGCTATAGCTAGAGCTAAAAATAAAGCATATAATGGAAAAAGTAGGCATATACGCTTAAGACATAACATCGTGAGACAATTGTTTGAAAATGGAGTTATATCTCTTGGTTTTGTGAGGTCAGAGTTGAATTTAGTTGATCCTCTGACAAAACCACTAGGTAGAAAACTAGTGAGTGAGACATCGAGGGGAATGGGACTTATGCCTATAACAAATGGTCAACAGTGATGGTAACCCAACCTATGTGAATGGAGATCCCAAGAAGTAGGTTCATATGGGTAAAAACAAATTACTGGTTGACTTGGTGATGCACTATCAATTTTTATTAATTGAGAGTCCCTTCCTATGGTGTAGATAGTGCAAACTGCAATTTTAAGGTTGAATTATTATTCTTAATGGAGATCATAGCCCTTCTTGGGTGGTGTGTTTAATTGCAGTGCACACTTGATGAATCCACCTATATGAGTGTGGAAGTGGGGCCGCTTCCTATGAGAACTTAGGCAGGTTCACTAGAGCACTCATGAATATCCAGGTATGGCACATGGCCTATTCGTGCCACCCAGATTTGAATAACCCAAATATCGAGAATTCTTTATGGGTTGTAAGTCGACTGGCCTACAATAAGAAATTTTGGTTCATAGAAATTTTTAATTTCACCATATTTCTGTGGGTCACTACTTATATATCCTAGGTGTGGTTCATAGTCCCAAAGACACCATCACTGATGCAATTGAATTTTCACGCTCCTTTATTTTATTTGTATTTTGAAATATGTGGGGGATTGTTGTATTTGAGAGATATTTCAAAATTCAAAATCTTTATAATTAATTTAAATTTTGATTTTGATTTATTTCAAAAAATCAATTAGAATGAATTAATTTTGTAACCATCATAATTAATTGATTTAATTGATTTGTAACCGTTATAATTTAATTGATTTGATGGAAGAATTGAATGGCCGGTTCTTAAATTCCATAACTTCATATATATTTATATATATGTTTTATTATTCTAAATTTAATGTCCATAGCAGTTTGAATATGTATAAGCTTACGTTTTCCTCATGCTCTTCAATTATTTTATTCCAATTTAATTTTCCTTTTAATATGGGACATTCAGTTTATAACCCCATAAAGCACCCACTTCAGGTTGCAACTTTTTTTTTTAATGAGCCTATTTTGTAAGCCATAAAAGGTGACGGTGGGTGTGCTGCTAGTTAGAGTTTTAAGCCATTTGTTGAAAAAGAAAAAAACCTCTTCTTTTTCTTTACTTTCAAAATTGTTTTCTTTACTATCAAGGAGCTTATTTGGGTTATTCTATATACTCACATATTAGATCCATATTGGGGTAGTTTCCTACCACAGCTCCTACTCATAAATTAGTTGAATTCCAACTCTTGCTTGTATAGATGAATGCTGTATCGGGAGGGTTGTTTTGCATTATTTAGAGGGGCCAGTACTCTACTCTTGGTCCCCTCTAAGCAATATAGGGCTCAATCTGCCTCTTTTAGAGGGAATAAGTTGCTTAGAGGAACCCCAGGGGGTAGATCACTTGGCCAAAAACCCTTGGAAACCAAGGTGAGGTCATGAGTTCGAACCTTGGGGCCAGCTCCCTGGGTGTTCAGCATAGCAAGGTTGGTAGGACATGCCTTTAGTGCTGGGTAACCAATTCCTAGATCTGGGTGTAGGCATGAATCCTCACCACTATGCGAGTCCGTGTCTTACTGATGTGTGTGTTGAGGAGCCTGTGCACACATCTGGGATTTTTCCTCGGCTTTACTCTGATTAAACGACATTAGATATCGATTCCAAAGTCGTCAGATGACAGACCGAGTGGATTTATTCTCGTATCCCAAAAAAAAAAAAAAAAAAAAGTTGCTTAGAGGAGGACTGGCTGGCCCTCTAATGCCAAGAATATTCGAGAAATGATTTTGGCATCTCAACCAGCTATCACTTGCCCCTCTAATGCCAAGACTTCAAGAGAAATGATTTTGACATCTCAACCAACTACGGATAAAGTAGAATTACATATTGGGAAAAGTGTTTACAGTGGAAATTCTTCCAATTTATGGATGTTTACCTAACTACTTGACTTGACTCATCAAAGTTAGAGGCTAAGGTATTGAGAAGAAAGGTCTAGTAAGACATAATATATGAAGAGAGAGCTTTTGACTGGTTGGAACATGATGCAGAAAAAATGTTGAGATGGCTTAATTTGACTAGCTTGTAAACAAGTAGTGCTACTTTACAATTGATTGTCTCTGTTCACTTTCAAACATCAGTTTATTGAGTGAAGAATAAATGTTGAGAGGAGAGGCTTTTAACATAGTAATTTAACACAAAATTTGGAAGGGTAATGTACGTGGAGATAACCATAATTTATATCTATGGCTATACTACTTCTAATTGAGCTAGCTGATATAGTTGATCTCATAAAATTTCACCGGTCAAAATTTAAAACTTTTCAAATGACTTAAATTAAAAATATTGATTATTTTGGATTTTAGCATTGAGATTAGTTGTGACAAGGAATCTAAAATTAAAAATCTGGTAATTTGGAGTACTAAAAAGAGAATGAAGATCATCATAGATATTCTCTCACTACAATTGAGCGTAGTTTTATTGGGCTTGTTGACAAGAAGTCAAGAGTACTTAGTTTTTATTGATAAGTAAATAATCAGGCTTATGACAAGAAGTCATAGTTTTATTGAGCATAGTTTCAAGATGATCGCAATTATCATAAAAAATTAGAGTAAAAAATTATCGAGAATTAGACAATTCAATTCACATGGGATAATCAAACAGGCCATAAGAGCTTTTGATCGATTGGTTGATCAATTAACAGTTCATAACTCTTGATGTAGAAAAGGACAAGTTATTTTGATTCAATAGAGCCAGTCAAAATATGTAATATAATGTATAATATATATGACACACACATACATATACTTTACTGACTTAGGCTAAGTCACCATTTGTTGATTAGATCATAACTCTATATATATATATATATATATCAAGCTTATAATATGTAATTCTCTCTCTCTTTCTCTCTCTAAGGGTAAACCTCAATAAGGGACCTTAAACCAAACATGGGTGTTATCTTGTAGCGACTGAAACCAGCCTCCAAGAAGAGCTTTTCCCATTCTTTCTCACTTCTCTCTCTTCCGGTGACCAAAGCCATCATCAACATGTCGTAGGAGAGCTTTGTTTCAGTTAATTTGTGTTCATTATTCTTGACATCTATCACTATGTCTATTATAATCACCTTTCCTTTCTTATCTTTGCTTGGAATGGCTTCTCTGCATCGCTTCAATATCTCCACACAATCTTCATCGCTAATAGAATGAAAAACCAACTGCAATAATTCATTTGCACCATCAGTATTCTGAAAGCTAGATTTATTTTATTTTTTCAAAATTTCATCTTAAATGTAACATCTTTAACTATGTGTTTGGATGCAAAATTTCAAAGAGCGATTTGTCTTACAATTCTATGGGATCAAATCCTCTGTTTGACAAACTAAAAGTGGTATTTATAGAATTCTATGTAGGATTTCAAAGGAGAATTTATGGGCCTAAAATTGCAAATTTAAATTCCATCTCAATGATGTTTCACAATTTAAATTCCTTCTCAAAGATGTTATTTCACAATTCTATTCGTCGAAGAAATTTCAGAAAGCTGCAGTTAGTCATTAGCCACCTCTCCGTTCCTTCGCAAAACCCAGCCTCCATTATATTCCCCATTGGGAATTCCATTCAATATGGGATTTCAAAATTTTATTTAACAATTTAACTTTTAAAAATTTTATCCAAACAAAGAACTTGCAATTCCATCATTTATAAAGTTTGAATTTTGAAATCCCATCCAAACATAGCCTCATAGTTTAGTTTAGTTTTTTTCTTTTTTTTTTAAATATATATATACATAACTTCTATGCTAAGGCCGGCCCTTTTTGCATATGTCCGATTAGCCCTTTTTGGTTGTTAAATTAAATGAGCAAAACATGAAAAAGTTATTCATTTTTGTCAGAAAAGTTAATGCTTTTCTCTCACCTCTGACACCAAATCAGACACCTCATTCATTACTCTCCTCTCTCTCCTCATTACTCCGTCCCTATTGTCTCTCCTCTCCTCTCCTCTCTTCTCTCTCTCTTCCTCATCCCTTTCTTCTCTCTTCCGAGACCCGGTGTCCCCACTGTTGATCCCCAACCCCGGTGACCTCCCTTCTCTCTTCCAGTCTAATCTGTTATGTTATCTAGCTCTAACATAACAGATGAGACTGGAAGAGAGAATACCATCAGCGGTGGCGAATTTGAACACCGCAGCGATGAGCAGAGCGAGAAAGAAAGTTACGAAGACAATAAACAGCATTTTCAGTCAAGTGTGCACGCCATGAAGAAGACGGTATATATATATATATATATTAGTCTCGTTCCTGTGAGGACTTCCTAATATGAGAATCGACTTCGCCTTTTGACCAATGTAAAATGGGTATTTTGAAAAATCGACCGTTAGATTTCATATTCTTTGTATGAATGATAGGAATTCCAAAAATTACAGTAATCGGACGACCGATTTTTTAAATACAGACTGTTAAGCATTATTTAGCTATTTAATTTTTCACAATTTGTATTTAAGAAACCAGTGGTCCGATCACAGTAATTTTTGGCATGTCTATCATACATAGGAAGAATATTAAATCCAACGGTCAGTTTTTCAAAATACTCATTTTACATTGGCCAAAAAGCCAAGCTGTGGACACCCCATTTTTACCAATTATTTCTATCATATACTTATACAAATGATCAACTCGAAGAGTGGACTATTTGGTGAGGAATTGGCCTTGTAAAAACCAAATTGCCCAAATTGCCCTTTTCTGAGGAAAAGGACAATTCATTATTTCATGTGTACATTTGGATTGGAATCAACCCATTTGTATTGCATTTGACTTTTGAGGTGTTTTAGAACATCCCTGTAAATTTTCATAGCATTCTGATGAGAGCTCGATAAGTAATTAGGGTTTTTGCGACTTGAAGGGCATTTTCGTCTTTTCTCTCGTATAATTTCCGAATGACCTCCGAATTCGAAATGGATTTTCTCATGAGGTTTATATGGATGTAGGGAGTGTTTTTGAAGTGTCAATTAAACCTTTGAATGATTGGGATAGATTCGCCCAAAATCGATCCCACGGGTAAGAATGAGCTGAATTAGGGTTTCGATCAAATTGACCGTGAATTGGTCGTTTTCACCAAAACGAAAGATTTTCAAAACATGTTTTCAAGTACCAATTTCATGTTAAAACCATGTTTTTAGAAGTGGTGCAAGCCTAATTGATCAATTTTACAAAACAAATAATGGTCATATGACCAATTTTGGCACAACCGGGTCGATTGGCTAGCTTTTTGCTAAAACCCTTGACCATGGTCAAGTATTTTTAACCCAAAAACATTCTAAAAATGTGGAGGATCAAAACACGGTCGTTTTGAGCCCTGAACCATCGATTTGGATCAAATTTGACCAAAATATAGCCAAAATATGAAAACCCTAAAATTTGGGGAAGAAAATATGGGAGGTCAGCTTAGTAACCTAGGACGACCAACCGTCCAGCCAGGATGGCCAACCGTCCAGCCAGGACGGCCAACCGTCCAGCCCTTGGACGGTCACCAGCATGCTCGAGCCCATTTTGTAATTTTGGCATGTTTGAAACTTTCCCACTTGGAACTTGAAGGAGGTTTGCAAAGAAGAAAGAGGATAGGTGAATCTTCCATACGAACTTTCTGTATGAGTTTACTTTGTAGGAGTTTTCTTTATGCATGTTTGAATAGGTTTCTCTCTTTCTCTTATTTATGTTAGTATGCATGATTAGGGTTAGCTTTGTTTTGATTTTGTATGAGTATGCATGATTAAGTTTAGCTTTGTTGTTATTTTATGTTAGTATGCATGTTTAGGGTTCATTAGTTTTATTTATGATTTTATGTTAGGATGCATGCCTAGGGTTAATTAGTTTTATTATGATTCTATGTGAGTATGCATGTTAGGGTTAGTTTTCTTGTTATTTTATGTACGTATGCATGATTGGAAGTAGTTTTATCATGATTCTATGTGAGTATGCATGTTAGGGTTAGTTTTCTTGTTATTTTATGTACGTATGCATGATTAGAAGTAGCTTTATCATTATTTTATGTGAGTATGCATGTTAGGGTTAGTTTCTTGTGATTTTATGTGAGTAAGCATGTTTAGGGTTAGTTTCATTGAGGTTCTATGTAAGTAAGCATGATTAAGGTTATCATTATGATTTTATGTGTGTAAGCATGCTAGGGTTAGTTTTTGTTATGATTTTATGTTTAGGATGAGTCCTTTGTTATTATTTCATGTATGCGAGCATGCCTAGGGTAAGTGTTGATATATTCATATTGTTATTTGAATCTCTTAATGTTTGATTGATGGTATTAATGATGATATGAATGTGTTAATATGTATTCTTGACATGTGATGAGTCGTGAGTCATTTTTTTTTTATGCTTTTTTATGATTATTTGAACACTTGATATCGATTTGATTGTTTGAACATAAAAATTGTGTACGAGGGAGCGTGCGAAGGTAAGATTCTCACCTTGTGTTTAAATTAATTATTTAAGCATAGTTTTGTGTAGTTTTTGATATGTTTTTGCATGGTAAATTAGTCAAGCATGTTAGATTGTATGCTTGGGTGTTTATTTGATATTGTTATGGATTAAAGATGATTTTTAAGCTACTTAAAGTATGTATTCAAATCTGTCCAGATTTGAATACATGTTTTAAAGTGGTTTAATTAACATTTTTAAGTCATATTTTGCATGATTTTATTAGTAGTTTCATAGTATATTCATGTAGAAAGCATGCTAGGACATTTTCACATTTTTATTCTTTGTTTTCATGATTTTTAGGGTGATTAAAGGTTCATATTCAAATCTGTCCGGATTTGTTTATGCCCTTAATCACTTCTAAAAATTATTTTAAGGCCAAATCCAACTTAGAAATATGCTTAGGTTCACATAGATTAATTAGTGTGCATTTAGGAGCATTTTCATGCATTGTTAGAATTGATTACATGCTTATTTGCTTAAATTTCAGCATGCATTGCATTAGTATGTTAGGTTTTAGATAAACTTTAGGGCTAGTTAGAGACCCTAAGTTTAGGAAGGTCACTTGACCTTCCCTAGGAATTTCCTTTGTTGTAAAGACTGCCATCAGATTTGTGTGTTTTATTTGATTTGAGATGTTTATCTTCGAGATATTTTATAAAAAGATTTTTGATGTAATGTTTATGAAATAAACATGATTTTATGAGATATTTGATTATTAAATGATTTTCAAAAAGATTTAAAATGTTTTAAAGATTTTTATCTAGGAATGAGATTCCTACCCATATGATTTGTTTTCTTAAAAATCTTTGAAAAATATTTTTAATTGGAATTGAATTCTAAAGATAATAATTATTTGGAATATTTGGATTTTATGAATGTCTTTTAATTTGAAATGATTTCAAATAAATGATTTTTGAAAGAATAAAAACTCTCGAAGTTAGAGTCTTGAATTAGGTTGAATACCTTTGATGATGTGATCGATTACAATAGGAGAGTCCTAGGGTAGTCGAACTACGTGGACTTTGATACTTGCTGGGTGATACTAGTAAGTTACGTAGGCGCTAATAGGGCTCAAGTCCTCCCTAGGATGCCCGTAGGGTATTCTAGGTTCTTAGGGTTTGTTTGTATTTTTTTTTTATTATTATTAATATAACTAATATAGATAATGCATTTATATCACTATTTTTTGGTTGATTAGATTATTTAGGATTGTTTGCATTAAGAAATTTAAATAGCCCAAATAAATTAGAAGTCCTTTAATTAGGGCGAGGTGGGTGCCTACAAGTGAAAGCTTGGAACCTTCCCACGTCGTAACCTAGCCCCCGGATCCAACTCTGGTTTGTAGACTGTCTTTTCATTGAAAATGGAGTTTGTTTTATTGAAAATAAAATATTTTTATGGTTTCCTTATTCCTTAAAAATAAGGTGGCGACTCCTTTGTTCGATTTCTAAACCCCCCTAATCACATCGCCCGGTGATGATGTGGACGCCTAAGCCCCGTCACGAGGCTGGTCCACACAAGCCCTCATATAACAAAGTCTTCACAGAAACGGGACTATATATATATGGGACAGGTTCCCCTGACCATTCTTTTTACCATTATTTCTACCATCCGTTTTCAAAACACTAATGTGGGTCAAATATTTTAAAAAATTGACCGTTGGATTACATATTATGCTTATATACATTATGTATGTCAAAAATTACAGTGATCTAACGGTCGGTTTCTGAAAAATGTTACTGTGAATAATTATTATAATTAAAAACATCGTAGTATTTTAATGTGAGAATTTTTAAAATCTAACTGTTGAATCAATGTGGTTTTTGGCATATATGAGTTGTATAAGAAGAGTATCTCATCCAACGGTCAGTTTCTCAAAATATTCGACCTATAATGGTGTTTTGAAAACAGATGGTAGAAATAATGATAAAAAGAATGATTAGGAAACGCATCCATATCCATATATGTATATATATATATATATATATATATATATATATATATATATATATATGGAGCGGAATCACCTTATAGCTAAAAACAAACCGTTAAACTGTATTGAAATAATTTGGCCTAGACAGACAGAGATTCTTTTTAAGCAAAGAAATTAAAAAGATGCATACCTTAAATAGAAGTGCATCTGCAGAAAGGATAGACTGAAACATATTGCCACCAACAAAGCTCAAATTCTCACTCTCTGGCAAGTTAGCAACAACATGTGGAAAGTCAAAAACTGCGCATTTCAAGTGAGGAAATGCTTCCAAAATGATTTTAGCAGCAAGCCCTGTGCCACCCCCTACATCAACCAATGAACCCAACCTCTCAAAAACTGGCTTACAATCTCTAATAACAGAGCTCATCAACCCAGAATCACTAGACGTTGCTTCATTAAAAATCTTGTTAAATTCAGAATTTTGCACCATAAAATCCCAAAATCCCATCCCATGTACTGTCTCAAATGCTGTGATGTTCTTGTTCTTGTTTCCTTGGAGCCAATCTCCCAAGAAATGACATGGAGTTACTAAAACTGGGTCCAGTATTGCCACAGCAAAAGGTGACAGGCTGGTGATGTTATCTTTGATGAGAAGCCTAGAAGAAGGTGTGAGATCATACCCTTCTTCTGTTGGGGTAACAACCCCTTAAAGTCTAAGTGTGAATTAAACTAAAACAAGTGAGCTAAAAGGATTCAAAACAGAATTCATATATGCTGTCCAGAATTTTACAATGCAGTAGTTCAACAACCTAATCAACCAAGCATATAAATAAGCCTAAGAATTAAGTGAGGCATTTTATCAAGCAAGTAAAGAGCATTCACAAAGCATACCAAGCATGGAACACCAAGATATAACGTGGTTCGGCGAAGTGCCTACATCCACGGGTCAAGCTCCGAATCAATCCACTATATTCAACAAGATACAATGGTCTTTTCTCAAGCTTTATCACAAAGCTTAAGTTAATCCTCAACAATGGAGAAATACAAGGGTTACCTCAAAAAAAGCTTCACAAACCCTAGCTTTAACACACCCAAATCTTCCAAACACCAAGTTGGAATGATCCCCAATCACCTTCGAAAAACCCACTTCGAATGGCTTTGAAAATGGTGATGAAAAGGCTAGAAAATGAAGACTCAAAACCCTCTCCTACTCTCTTTGTGTGGCTGCTGCCTGCTGCTTCTCTTCTCAGCCTCCTCTGTTTCAGTCGTGTGTGTAGAAGAACAAAAAACTGAAGGGGGACTCAACTAAAGCAGCCTCTATGTCACATAACATGGGTCTTTGGTCTTTGGGCCTCTCATGGGCCTGGACCAAACAGACCAACACAACAATCTCCCCCTCCAGACCCATGAGGGGAGTAACACAACACGATGAACCCCTCACCGGGAGTCCAAGCCTGCCAACTCTAAACACAACTCAAGCTTCTCTCTTAGAACAGCTTTAGTCATCATGTCAGAAGGATTACTCTCTGTGTGAATCTTCTTAAGCTTCATAAGCTCATTTTCAATGACATCTCTTAGCCAATGATATCTCACATCAATGTGCTTCGTGCGAGAATGATATGAAGTATTCTTGCTCAAGTCCATAGCACTCTGACTGTCACAAAACATAACATACTCATCTTGCATCAAACCCAGCTCTTGGACAAATCTCTTCATCCACAACATCTCTTTTGCTGCTTCAGTTGCTGCTATGTATTCTGCTTCAGTGGTAGACAAAGCGACACACTTCTGCAACTTAGACTGCCATGAAACAGCTCCCCCAGCAAAAGTGAACAAATACCCAGAAGTGGACTTTCTACCATCAAGGTCACCTGCCATGTCAGCATCTGTAAAGCCTTCTAACACTGGTTTTGAACCCCCAAAACTCAAGCAAAATCTGGAAGTACCCCTTAAGTATTTGAAGATCCACTTCACTGCTTCCCAGTGCTCCTTTCCTGGATTTGAGAGAAATCTACTCACAACACCAATAGCATGAGCAATATCTGGCCTAGTACAAACCATGCAGTACATAAGACTCCCCACTGTTGAGGAGTAAGGAATAGAGGCCATCTTTTCCTTTTCATCTGTGGTAGTGGGACATAAGCTCCTGCTGAGCTTAAAGTGACTGGCTAGAGGTGTGCTAACTGGCTTAGCATTTTTCATGTTGAACCTTTCAAGCACTCGTTCAACATATTTTTCCTGTGACAACCACAGCTTCTTGGTCTTCCTGTCTCGAGTAATCTCCATACCCAAAATCTGTCTTGCAGGCCCTAAGTCCTTCGTGTCAAAGGACTTGAACAACTCCTCTTTCAGCTTGCCAATCAATTTTGTATCATGCCCTACTATCAACATATCATCAACATAAAGCAAAAGAATAATAAAGTTACCATCTGCAAACTTTCTGAAATAAACACAATGATCTGCATTTGTTCTTTTATACTTGTGGCCCACCATGAATGAGTCAAACTTCTTGTACCACTGCCTTGGCGCTTGTTTTAACCCATAAAGACTCTTTTTCAACTTGCAAACCATGTGCTCTTTTCCTTTCACTTCAAACCCCTATGGTTGTTCCATGTAGATCTCTTCATTCAGATCACCATGGAGAAAAGCAGTTTTTACATCTAACTGCTCAAGCTCGAGGTCTAGACTAGCAGTCAAACCCAAAACAACTCTGATAGAAGACATCTTCACAACTGGAGAGAATATCTCATCAAAGTCAATACCCTTTTTCTGCCCAAAACCTTTTACCACCAAGCGAGCTTTATACTTCACCAATTTGCCATCACTGTCTTTATTCAACTTAAAGACCCATTTGTTCTTTAAAGCTTTTCTATTTTTAGGGAGTTCCACCAACTCATAAGTATTATTCTTCTTTAGAGATTGCATCTTCTCCTGCATAGCTCCCATCCAGCTTGCCTTATCACCATAAGATTGTGCTTCCTGGAAGCTTTCTGGCTCCCCCTCATTTGCAAGCAAAATATACTCTGAAGTAGGGTATTTAGATGATGGTCGATGCTCTCTAGTAGACCTTCTGACTTGAGGTTCTGTAATCTCAGGAGGCTGCTCCCCCTGCTCAACAGCTTCTTCATTTTCTGGCATCTCAACATCAAACACTGTTTCAGGCACTTCATCACCTGTCATCTCTGGTGCCTCATCTCTTATAGGTTCTACCTGCATCTCTTCCCCATCTGTAGTATACTGAAATGGAGTAAAAATAGGTAGAAGATCAACAACACCATCACCCACAACTTTAGGCTTCTCAGACTTCTCAGACTCTAGAAAAATTTTATCTTCATGAAAAATTACATCTCTACTTCTGATAATTTTCCTCTTCACTGGATCCCATAACCTGTATCCAAATTCTTCATTCCCATAGCCCACAAAAATACATGGAAGTGCCTTGTCATCAAGCTTTGATCTCTGTTCTTTAGGTACATGTGCAAAAGACTTGCACCCAAATACTTTAAGATGATTGTAGACACCATCTTTCCCTGTCCATACCCTCTCTGGAATGTCAAACTCCAAAGGAACTGATGGAGACCTGTTTATCAAGTAACAAGCAGTGCGAACAGCTTCACCCCAAAAAACCTTAGGTAACTTAGCCATTCTGAGCATGCATCTGACTTTCTCAACAATAGTGCGGTTCATCCTCTCTGCTACACCAGTGTGCTATGGAGTACCTGGAACTGTCTTCTCATGTCTAATGCCATGTGCTGAGCAGTAGCCTTTAAACACATTTGATGTGTACTCCCCTCCATTGTCAGTGCGAAGACATTTCAAGAACTTTCCTGTCTCTCTTTCAACCAGAGCATGAAATTGCTGGAAAATTTGAAACACTTGATCTTTGGTCTTTAGCAAGTAGACCCACACCTTTTTTGATGCATCATCAATGAATGTGACAAAATACCTATTGCCACCCAAGGACTCCACCTCAATGGGACCACAAACATCAGAATAAACCAATTCCAATACATTAGATTTCTTTTTAGAAGATTTAGAAAAAGAAACTCTATGATGTTTTCCAAATAAACAATGATCACAAGGGTTAAGAGTTGTACCTTTCACTAAAGGAATAAGAGATTTCTTGGCAAGAATCTGCAACCCTTTCTCACTCATGTGACCCAATCTCTTGTGCCATAGGTTTGGTGAGGAACCATCTTCTACAGCATTCAACCCATCACTACACACCTTCACAAGTGTCCTGTAAAGTGTGCTTCCAATTTTACCTCTAGCAACAACCATTGAACCTTTGGTGAGCTTCCAATTACCATTACCAAAGTAGTTCACATATCCTTCCCAGTCCAAAGCAATACCAGAAATGAGATTGAGACGTAAATCAGGGACATGTCTCACATCTTTCAAAGTCAATGTGCAACCAACATTTGTTTGTATGCAAACATCACCAATACCCACAATCTTGGAGTAGCTGGTATTTCCCATCTTCACTGTACCAAAATCTCTAGCCTTGTATGAAGTGAAGAACTCCTTATTAGGAGTAGCATGGTAGGAAGCTGCTATATCAATGACCCATTCTGCTTCATCATTTGCAACATGCAAGCATTCTTCATTTCCAAAAGAGAGAACTACCACTTCTTCTTCAGACACAGCGGCTGTAGTGTTCTTGTTGTCATTTCTATTCTGATTGTTGTTATTTCTGTTCTGATTGTTGTTTTCTCTCTGTTCCCTTTTCCAAATATAGCAATTTCTTCTCATATGGCCCTCCTTGCCACAATGGTAGCATTGGCCTCTTTCACTAGACTTTCCTCTAGACTGAGATCTACTTTTGGATCTACCATGGCCCTTAGGTCTTCTGCTCTTTCCTCTTCCCTTGTTCTCAGTGACAAGTGCCTCTGCTTCATAAGATGTTCCCTGTTCTTTTCTTCGAACCTCTTCATTAAGCAGACTATCTTTCACCATCTCGATGGTTACCACACCATTAGGAGCTGAGTTAGTAAGTGAGACAACCAGTGTTTCCCAATTGTCAGGCAAAGTACCCAAAAGTAGTAGTGCTTGCATCTCATCATCCATCATAAGTTTCATGGCATTCATTTGGTTCACCAAACCTTGATAATCACTCATATGCTCCGACATATTGCGCCCATTCTTGTATTTCTGATTTACCATCTTCTTTCATGACCAGGATAGCTTTGTTCTGTCCAGTTTTTCTTTCATACAAGCCTTCCAACTTCTTCCAAAGTGTGTGAGCATTTGTTTCTTGGGACACATGATGAAACACACTTTGATCAACCCACTGCCTAATCTGAGCAACTGTTTTCCTATGCATTATATTCCACTTACTGTCAGTTATGTCCTTTGGTCTACTCTCATCCCCATAAATAGGTTCATACAAATCCTTACAATAAAGGATGTCCTCCATTCTAGCCTTCCAAATAGGATAATTGGATGAGTTTAGTTTAATCATAGCTCCCGACGTCTCTTCCATTTTAATTCAACACAAGAATACCACAAAAGAATATCCAAGCAATGACCTTGGCTCTGATACCACTTGTTGGGGTAACAACCCCTTAAAGTCTAAGTGTGAATTAAACTAAAACAAGTGAGCTAAAAGGATCAAAACAGAATTCATATATGCTGTCCAGAATTTTACAATGCAGTAGTTCAACAACCTAATCAACCAAGCATATAAATAAGCCTAAGAATTAGGTGAGGCATTTTATCAAGCAAGTAAAGAGCATTCACAAAGCATACCAAGCATGGAACACCAAGATATAACGTGGTTCGGCGAAGTGCCTACATCCACGGGTCAAGCTCCGAATCAATCCACTATATTCAACAAGATACAATGGTCTTTTCTCAAGCTTTATCACAAAGCTTAAGTTAATCCTCAACAATGGAGAAATACAAGGGTTACCTCAAAAAAAGCTTCACAAACCCTAGCTTTAACACACCCAAATCTTCCAAACACCAAGTTGGAATGATCCCCAATCACCTTCGAAAAACCCACTTCGACTGGCTTTGAAAATGGTGATGAAAAAGCTAGAAGATGAAGACTCAAAACCCTCTCCTACTCTCCTTGCATAGTTGCTGCCTGCTGCTTCTCTTCTCAGCCTCCTCTGTTTCAGTCGTGTGTGTAGAAGAACAAAAAACTGAAGGGGGGCTCAGCTAAAGCAGCCCCTATATCACATAACATGGGTCTTTGGTCTTTAGGCCTCTCATGGGCCTGGACCAAACAGCCCAACACAACATCTTCTTCTTCTTCTTCTTCTTCTTCTTGATTATTTTCATGAACTTTTTTTCTAGCAAAGATGCCAGAGTGAACCAATATGCGCATAAGCCTGTGCATATGAGTGGTTTTTGTTGGGGGAATTTGAAGGGCTGTGACCAATTCTGAAAGAGTAATGTGTTTGCCATGGTTGTGGATTATATCTGGTATGCCTAATTGAACTGCACATTTAAGTGACAGAGAATTTATGAAGCTAAATATGTGCCCATATAGATGAGATTGAGCTTGGAACAACTCACTTCCTCTCTGGCCTTTAGTGATATCCATCTTTTGCAGTTTCCCTTCCCCAATTAAGCTACCACTTTATAAGAGTCCAGCTAACATCACAGGCAATAATACTTGGTATTATTGGTTGATGCAAGTGTTTTGGATAATCTGTCAGATCTATGGGCCTTTCTTATGTGAGCCATTGGACCTCATTTCTTGCACACGTGTCGGCCATCCAACGGTGATCAACAGTTGTCGCCATCAACAGGTGTCGGTGTGAGACCCCAACCTTTTGATTATGTGAGTGGGGAAAACATTATCAAGTGGGATCAATAATGCAAATATTAATCAAATCCCTTATCAATAGACTGTTTCAATTAATTGTTTTGCGGTCCATCTTTCAAAAGGTTAAGATCCCACTAAATTGATCCAATTAATTTTTTTTCTTAGTTCTATTATCCCAAGCTCTGGTTCGGGTAGTGGAATTCCACTTGGCAAGAGCTCCCATGGATCTAGGTCTATATATATATGGAAGTGTAGCATACTGACGGAATATATAGCTAGAAAACTGAACCATCAGAGCATCTCCAATCCTGACTCAAACTCAAACTCAAATTCAAATTTAGGTAGAAAATGCCAAAAAACCTTCTCCAATCCTAACTCACCATGAGTCCTCTTTGACCATAGCATGCTCAGCAACCAAATCCTTTGTCCTCACTCTTGATGCCTTCATCCAAGAGCCATGAGAAATCTCCTATCTCCATAGAAATTCCTCACCACAGAAGTTGTATACTGATTTCCAAGGTTTCTAAGTCATCCTAAGAAGGATAAACATCATTACATATGATATCAATGAAGGAACGCAAGAGCTCTCACAACAATGGAGAGACTAGAAGCTCACAAGAGCAACTCTAGGGTTATAGAGAAGGTTGAGGTAATCTAAAGGCTGGCTCTCTGCCCTAATTCTCATAAGAGAAGGTATTTAAAGAGGGGAAAATGACCTAGGGTATTTACCAAAGGTAAGAGCAGTAAATAGGTAGTGAAAAACATTTTTCCCGAACTTGGATCGATCCAGAAGAGATTTGGATCAATCCAGATATGAATGAGATTCTGTAATATGAATTATCACGAAATTGGATTGATCCAGCACTATTTGGATTGATCCAACTTTTTAAAAATTGAATTAGACCATAAAAGAGCCATATTTAGAAACTTGACTTCCCAAGCTTTCCGTGCATATAAAGATCATCGAAAATGGAGTCTGGATGAGGGAGATATGACCATTTGAAAAAGTTGGAAGTTTTCGTCAGCAAAAACTGCATAACTCCAAAAGTTTACAAATGTCTTCTAACACTTTTATATCAACTTTGGCACATTAAATTTACCTCAAACCATTCTCCTACCATGCACTTTACCTTAAACCAAGTTCCTAGCATGCATGGCCCTTTCACTTAATCTCCAAGAGCTATAGAATGGATTTATACCAATATTGAATGAACATGACTCTTTAACGTTGAGTAAGCTTGACATTAAAAGCTATAGGATGTCCAAGACCATCTAACCACCTAAACATGATTAACTAGGTCACTAAGTCACTTACCATCCTAGTCCATGGTGAGTTAGAGACTTTTGTCACAGCTTCGCTTGAGATCATTAGTACACATTCTAAAGAAGGTACAACCAAAATCAAGTTTTGAAACGAAACATGCCAACACTCATACTTAAAACCTAACATATATATATATATATATATATATATATATATATATATATATATATATATATATATATATATATTGTTAGCCTAAATGGTTCCAATCCAGCATATGTTATATGGTTTCAATGATAACAAACATTTGTCGCTGCGTTATCCAAATATCTTGTGCTTAAATGTTAAATTTGTAAGACAAATTTTCAAGAAAGACAGGAGCAAACAAATGGACAACAAAATCCATGAATTGGAGGCTCAAGTGTTGAACATGTTACTATTCCCAGAAAAATGATTTTCCCTATGAAAAATTTGGCTAAGTATGAAAAATGAATTTTTGATATATTGAGTTTCCCAAAATAATTTTTGCCGGTAATTGATCCCTATATACTCATTAACTGAGTACAGCCTTGAGGGAGCTTTTATACGTGGTATATAATACCTTACTCGATAGATCAATTTTTGACATTGTTGACGAAAATTATTTTTTGTACTAAAATTGATTTTTTACATTTTGATTTATTGGGAATTTGATTTTCTAGTATTTTCCATTGAATCCAAATGGGGGGTACTTCCTTATTTACATTGTAAATTTAAGTAAATGAAAGTAAAAGTAATTGACAGTAAAATGCAACCATTTACTTAAATAAGTGTTCTGCAGGAATAGTTGGCAGGTTGCTTTTGGAGTAATTGTCAAAGCTGCTGCTGAAACATTTGACATTGTGAATGCTGATTCAAACATGGCTGCACCTCCAAACGGATTTGTTGCATTTTTCAAACCAGTTTGAATCTGTAGATTACCAAGACGCTCCTCATAGACGCTCCAACGTATAGCTGATTTCTAAGGCTATAAATACACTTGCCATGAAGCTTAATTTGACATCCAATTATATACACTATTGCAGCTTACAAGTGTTCATCATTCTTGAGTGATTCAATTCCTGTATTTCTCTCTATGAGCAAATTAGTTTAAATCTTTGAGAGATATTATTAAGAGCTTATATGATGTATTCTCAGTGTTGTTGAGAATCATATTGGTGGTCATCCATATTCACTTGTATTTCTTGTGAGTTTAAGGTTTTGTATAAACCTTGTTTGGTGAGAGTCTTCCACTGTGAAAGAAGGCTGTGTAAAGGTTTGAATCTCCACCGGAAGTGAGATTGATAGTGGATTAATCCTTGAGACGGAGATCTTGCGGCGTGGACGTAGGCGGAGACCGAACCACGTTAAAATCCTTGTGTTTGAATTTCTCTAACTCTATCTCTTGCATTTAAATTTATTTACTTGCTTTATATTTTGCTGAGTTGAGATTTAATCTTGCATTCTAGTTATTAAAAGTTTGAATTTTCAAAAACACTCTATCCCATTTTTAAATTAGTTTTCAAATTGCCAATACTCTATTCACCCCCCCTCTAGAGTATATTTTGGGCCAACATATATATATATATAGAATTTCAGAGGTGCTGTTATAAGGTGCACCTGATGCATCTTGCATTAGGTGCCCTCCTCTACAACCACCTGTAATGAAAATTTTTAAAAACTGATCGTTGGATTAGATACCCCTGTAATGTATGTCATGTCTGTCAAAAATCATAGTGATCCAACAGTTGGTTAATAAGAAAACCGACTGCTAAAAAACTATGACTTTTTTGTTCTTTAAAATGTTATCATTTTTTAGCAGCCAGTTTTCTGAGAAACCAACTATTGGATCATTATGATATTTGACGGACATGACATACATTATAGGGGTATCGAATCCAATGGTCAGTTTTTAAAAATGTTCATCACAAGTGGTTGTAGAGGAGGGCACCTGATGTA
>JAESVK010000327.1:324866-369323 GCA_017140935.1 Hamamelis virginiana | reverse complement strand
CTGTACTCTTGAATTACCGAGCTTATTATCTGAGAGTCACTTGCCATTAATCCATTCATAGTTTTGCTAAACTCGGGATTTTGGTTTCCATAATCCCAAAAGTCAATTCCATATGCAGTCTCAAATGCAGTGAGCTTACTCCCATGGAACCATTCTCCCAAGAAGTGCCATGGAGTTACTAAAGCAGGATCTAGAATTGCTAGAACAGCAGGTGACAAGCTTGTGATGTTATCTTTGAGGAGGAGCCTAGAAGAAGGTGTAAGCACATACCCTTCTTCTTCTTCATTTTCAGCAACTTTTCTTGTAGCAAAGAAACCAGAATGCACCAACAAGCGCATGAGCCTGTGCACATAACTGGTTTTTGTTGATAGAACTTGAAGAGCTGAGACCAATTCAGGAAGAGTTATGGGTTGGTTGTGTTTGTGGATTATATCTGGTATGCCTAATTGAACTGCACATTTGAGTGCCATGGAATCTATATAGTTATATACATGCTTGTATATATGAAATTGTGCTTGGAAGACCTCAGTTGCTCCCTGGCAATGTGCTGGATCCATCTTTGTTGTGCAGTTTCCTTGATCATAAATCAGATGGATTGCAGGTTTCGCTTATATAATGATAAATGCTTGAATTAGGAAAGTTGTTTACGGCAGAAACTCTTCTAATTTCTGTATATCTGCCCACTTGACTTGACTAATCAAAATTAGAGAGTAGGGTACTGTTGACAAGAAATGGTTTAATGATCTGCATAAAAGTTCATATAGGAAGATCATTTGTGAGTTGCTTTTTATTGAAATTCTTGGATAGCAATCTGGATCATTCTGACCCTTTTTCTTGTCCAGTGAAAGTGATACGAGTTGATTTTCTGTTATCATAAATTGATGAAACAATAGCTGGTCCAATAGCTGCTTTGAGCCTGTACAATTTAAGTAAGGCACGTACTTACAATTTAAGTAAGACAACTGATGGATTTTCATTTTCCTAGTTTGATAAATGTCATTTTCCTATTGATCATTTTCCCTTAAATGTAAAAACGAAGCAAAGGGAAAGGCAAAGCAAATCAGGGCAGACTAAAATAGTAATGTTATAGGAAAAATGATATTTTAATATCTTCAACTTTAGGGTGAATATTCCTAAACTTTATTTTTACTCAATTTAGTGTAATTTTTTTTTTTTAAAGCTGCACCAATGTAATACATTGATGGACGAAATTAACACTCTATCTATTAAAATTGACGGATGCTAACTGGATTGCTAACGGAATTAATATTAATTGACTCGCAGTCCAACCGGCTGCATCAATTTTAGCAAACAAAATTAATATTCCGTTAGTTAATATCCTACATTTGTTTCAACTTTTAAAAAATTTGGACCAAATTGGGCAAAAATAAAATTTAGGAATTACAATGGTATTCACCCCAAAATTGAAGCTACTAAAATATTATTTTCCCAAATTTCAGCAAGGAGAAGTTTCCTTGGTGCTTTTGATTTATAAGAGCAACTTTGAATTTTTTCAAATCAATTGCAAATTAAGAAAATTTGCAGAGAGACTTGTGAGGACTGCCTAACTACAGATTTATTCATTGATTGATTGTGAGTTGGACTATGACACTTATAAGTCACCAAGACTAAACTTTTTTCCTATTACATTTTTTTTTCTTTTTTGTTATCTTCTTTTCTCTGTATTTCTCTTTTCTTTTATTTTTATAATATTTGGGATCTTTAGCACATGATGGTGGATGCAGGGTCACGTCTAATTAATTTGGGTCATCCCAAAGAGTAGGATGCATGTCTGCCCTCAATATTCGTAATAATTCTCAACTCAGTTGGCCTAGTCATGTACTACTTATGCAGTGGGCCATTACCATGTCAGCCCATTAAAAAAAGTGAGTAAAAATATCTTTTACTTTCTAATATATGATGCAACTTATGCTTCTTGCATTAGATGCCCTCTTATAAAGCCATGGTCTTGTTTTTGTGTTTAGTGTACGTCTTCTCTGCTATTTCTTCAATATTAAGATTAGGAACCATAAAATCATACATTATTGTTTCTTGATAATCAAGAACTTTAGCTCAACAAATTGATTTATCTGCAATTGGGCCTTGACCCAAAATCCATGCCATAAAGAAGTAGGAGCCATAAAATCATATCAAGAAAGACCAGCTTCAATGATTTATCTGCAATTGTTTCTTAAGCCAAAATGTGTACCGTCAAACTTCTCAATTTTTACACAAAATTAAGGTCAGTGTTGCAGTGGTTTCACTATTTTAGGGCACCAAACAACATAATAAACCTTAATAAAAAAAACTACAACATATATACCCAAAACCAATTCAAAACCTCTCAAACTCTAATATAAATACCCTATCCTACATACTTCTAGAATATCTCAAACTCAATATGGTCTAAAATATTCTAGATGCCTACAAGTTTCTAGTAATTCGGTCACCGGTCGGACACACAACTAGACTCCACAAAGCCCAACTTTTGTTACCTCCAATTCATAATTCAAAGCCATCTCTAATTCTAATATATATACTCTATCCCACATACTTCTAAAATATCTCAAACTCTAATATGGTCTAAAATATTCTAGATGCCTACAAGCTTCTAGTAATTGGATCATGGGTCGAACACATAATTAAACTCCACAAAGCCCAACTTTTGTTATCCCCACCAAAGCCAAAGGCTTATAGTAGAAGTTAACTATCTTAAACTACTTTAAGATATACAGATTCTCTTCAGACAAGGGAAAAGAAAATGCATACCTCAAAAAGAAGTGCCTTTGCAGAATGGATAGAGTGAAACATATCACCTCCAACATAGTTCGAGTTCTTACTCTCTGGCAAGTTTTCAAGTGAGGGAATGCCCTAAAAGTGATTTTGGCAGTGATCCCTGTGCCACCCCCTACATCAATCAGTGAACCCAACATCTCAAAAATTGGCTTGCAGTTTTTGATAACTGAGCTCAACAGTTGAGTATCACTTGCCATCGCTTCTTTGAAAAGGTTGTTAAATTCAGCATTTGGGTTCGTAAAGTCCCAAAGCCCATCCTATATGCAATCTCAAAGAGTAATGCTAGACGGACCAAATCTTAAATCAAAATTTTCAAATCAAATGATGTGTCAGAATAACACAGTCTTGATTTGTGTGTATTTTGAAATGCACAGAAATCAAGACTGTATTATTCTGACACATCATTTGATTTTAAAAATTTAGTCTAAAATTTGATCCACTTAGTATTTTTCAATCTCAAATGGTGTGAACTTATTGTTCCCTCGGAACCAAATCTCCCAAGAAATGTCATGGAGTTACTAAATAAGACTGGATCAAGCATATTAAGAAAACTTGGAATGCAAACAGGAAGAACTAATGGTCCGTTTGCATTAGCTTTTCTTAAAATCACTTTTGAAGCTCAAAATTCCACTTGATCTAAGAGATGATGTGATAATCACTTTTAGATGACTTGAAATGTATAAGATGGTTGATAAAATTTTCATACTATAAGTGATTATGACAAAAGTTAAGAGCTCCAACTTTTGTCACAATCACTTCTAGTATGAAAATTTTGATATGTAAAGACATGATTTGAAAACAACTTTAAAGAGATATGTGAAGAGAAATTATTTTAGAAAAAGCTATCGCAAACGGACCTAAAATAGTAAAATCTCAACTAGGAGAAGTTTCCTTGGTGCTTCTTATTTATAACATCAGCTCTGAATCTTGACCTTCACTAGCATGGACCTAGACTTTATTGGTCTTGTACACCACCTATGCCCAGCTAGAATTTCGTAAAATCTCAACTACTAAGGCAGTGTGCCAAATATGGACCTAGACTTTATTGGGCTTGTACACCACCTATGCCAAGATAGAATTTCGTTTGTTAGGCATTGTCAAGGCCCAAACAAAAATTTTAACTCATGCAGTTGTAAATTTGTAATTTTCATCTTCACCTTCACCAGCACCAACATCCATTATTAGCGATTTTGCAATGCATATTTTAGAGCAAATTTGGATTACATCTGGTATGCCTAATTGAACTGCACATTTGAGTGCCATGGAAGCTATATAGTTATATACATGCTTGTATATATGAAATTGTGCTTGGAAGACCTCAGTTGCTCCCTGGCAATGTGCTGGATCCATCTTTGTTGTGCAGTTTCCTTGATCATAAATCAGATGGATTGCATGTTTTGCTTATATAATGATAAATGCTTGAATTAGGAAGGTTGTTTACGGCAGAAACTCTTCTAATTTCTGTATATCTGCCCACTTGACTTGACTAATCAAAATTAGAGAGTAGGGTACTGTTGACAAGAAATGGTCTAATGATCTGCATAAAAGTTCATATTGGAAGATCATTTGTGAGTCTTGGCCTTTTCAAAACTCATTTGTGTTGTTTAATCATTGGTGGAGGATTTGATAAGGTCAGAATTTTTGGCCTTTTCAAAAGAGATAAGGGCTTTTAGCTGCTTCGAGCCTGTACAATTTAAATAAGGCACATACTTAGAATGAAGACAACTGATGGATTTTCATTTTCCTAGTTTTGGTAAATGTCATTTTCCTATTGATCATTTTCCCTTAAATGTAAAGGCGAAGCAATTCAGGGCGGACTAAAATAGTAATGTTATAGGAAAAATGATATTTTAATATTTTCAACTTTGGGGTGAATACTAATGTAATTCCTGAACTCTATTTTTACTCAATTTAGTGTAATTTTTTTTTTAAAGTTGCACCAATATTGTAATACATTGACGGACGAAATTAACATTCTATTTGTTAAAATTGACAGATGCTGACTTGATTGCTGATGGAATTAATATCAATTGACTGGCAGTCCAATCGGCTGCGTTAATTTTAGCAAACGAAATTAATATTCCGTTAGTTAATATCCTACATTTGTTTCAACTTTTAAAAATTTTGGACCAAATTGAGCAAAAAAAAAAATTTAGGAATTACATTGGTATTCACCCCAAAATTGAAGCTACTAAAATGTTATTTTCCCAAATTTCAACAAGGAGAAGTTTCCTTGGTGCTTTTGATTTATGAGAGCAACTTTGAATCTTTTCAAATCAATTGCAAGTTAAGAAAATTTGCGGAGAGACTTGTCAGGACAGCCTAACTACAGATTTATTCATTGATTGATTGTGAGTTGGACTATGACACTTATAAGTCACCAAGACTAGACTTTTTTCCTGTTACTTTTTTTTTTCTCTTTTGTTCTCTTCTTTTCTCTGTATTTCTCTTTTCTTTTATTTTAATAATATTTGGGATCTTTATCACATGATGGTGGAGAGCTTATAATAGTTGGGATGCTTCTTCCACTTTCATGTCTTTTTACCCTTTCGTTTGAAAAAAAAAAAAAAAATTGCAATGCTTTGAACTCTAGTTCACATGGGCCCAATGGATTAATTTGGCACAAATTATTGGTTAATTAATGAATGTGTTAATCTATAGAAAAAAGGATATTATAAGTGAGGCCTTTTCCTGCAGGGTCATTTGACTCATTTCTAATTTATCTGTCATTTCTAATTTATCTGGGTCATCCCAAAGGGTAGGATGCATGTCTATCCTCGATGATCGCAATAATGCTCAACTCTGTTAGTCTAGTCATATACTACTTATGCAGTGGGCTATGACCATGTCAGTCCATAAAAAGTGAATAAAACTATCTTTTACCTTCTAACATCAGGTGCACATGATACTTCTTACAATGGGTGTCCTCTTGTAGAGCCATGGTCTTGTTTTTGTGTTTAGTGTCTTCTCTGCTATTTTATATTAGGATTAGGAGCCATAAAATCATACATTATTGTTTCTTGATAATCAAGAACTTTAGCTTAACAAATTAGTCTATCTGGAATTGGGTCTTGACCCAAAATCTGTGCCATAAAAGAATTAGGAGCCATAAAATCAGATCAAGAAGATCGACCAGCTTCAATGATTTATCTGCAATTAGTTCTTAAGCCAAGATGTGTACAGTCTAACTTCTCAAATTTTACACAAAATTAAGGTCAGAGTTGCAGTGGTTTCACTATTTTAGGGCACCAAACAACATAATAAACCCTAATAAAAAAAACCACAACATATATACCCAAAAGTCCAAAACCAATTCATAATTCAAAACCATCTCAAACTCTAATATATATACCCTATCCTACATACTTCTAGAATATCTCAAATTCAATTTGGTCTAAAACATTCTAGATGCCTACAAGCTTCTAGTAATTTAGTCATTGGTCGGACACACAACTAGGCCCTACAAAACCCAATTTTTGTTACCCCCAATTCATAATTCAAAACCATCTCTAATTCTAATATATATACTCTATCCTACATACTTCTAAAATATCTCAAAGTCTAATATGGTCTAAAATATTTTAGATTCCTACAAGCTTCTAGTAATTGGATCATGGGTCGAACACATAATTAAACTCCACAAAGCCCAACTTTTGTTACCCCCACCAAAGCCAAAGGCTTATAGTAGAAGTTAACTATCTTAAACTACTTTAAGATATACAGATTCTCTTCAGACAAGGAAAAAAAAAATGCATACCTCAAAAAGAAGTGCCTTTGCAGAATGGATAGAGTGAAACATATCACCTCCAACATAGTTCGAGGTCTTACTCTCTGGCAAGTTTTCAAGTGAGGGAATGCCCTAAAAGTGATTTTGGCAGCGATCCTTGTGCCACCCTGATGAAGATCGCATGAAGATTTTATTATTATTTTGTAATTTTCGGATTTTATTATTGTAGGATTTTATTTTCATGTTTTTAATATTTTTTAGGCTTCTAATAGTCAATTTTGAGTCCCTACGGGATACTATAATAGGTAGGGTCAATTTAAGAAGGTTTCTAGGTGTTATTAGAGATTTAGGAAGCACTAAAATATGACATAAAGAATAAATCCGGGAATTAATATTTGTTTCCATTTTTTAGCTAGGGTTTCTAGGGTTATTTCCTTTTATTTCAGTTATTTCCTATTTCGGCAGTATTAGGGTTTCTAAACTATGTTTTAGTATAAATATGCTTGTAGCCGTCTTGACAAATCAGTTGATGAATTAATTAGAATTTATTTCAGAGTTATCACTCTTTTTCCTAAGTTTCTCTCTTTGCGAAGATCGAGTACTTGGATGCCTATTTTCCTGGCACTGTCTTGGTGACATGTCAACAGGGATTTGGAAGGTTGTTCGTTGTTGGTGAGCTTTTCTTCAATATTCCGCTGCATCACACCCCCTACATCAATCAGTGAACCCAACATCTCAAAAATTGGCTTGCAGTTTTTGATAACTGAGCTCAACGGTTGAGAATCACTTGCCATCGCTTCATTGAAAAGGTTGTTAAATTCAGCATTTGGGTTCGTATAGTCCCAAAAGCCCATCCCATGTGCAATCTCAAAGAGTAATGTTAGACGGATCAAATCTTAAATCAAACTTTTCAAATCAAATGATGTGTCAGAATAACAGTCTTGATTTCTGTGTATTTTGACTATATTATTCTGACACATCATTTGAATTAAAAAATTTAGTCTAAAATTTGATGCACCTAGTATTTTTCAATCTCAAATGGTGTGAACTTGTTCCCTCGAAACCAAATCTCCCAAGAAATGGCATGGAGTTACTAATTAAGACTGGATCAAGCATATTATGAAAAGTTGGAATGCAAATAGGGAGGACTAATGGTTCGTTTGCATTAGCTTTTCTTAAAATCACTTTCGGAGCTCAAAATTCCGCTTGATCTAAGAGATGAGGTGATAATCACTTTTAGATGACTTGAAATGTATAAGCTGGTTGGTAAAATTTTCATACTAGAAGTGATTGTGACAAAAGTTAAGGGCTCCAAGTTTTGTCACAATCACTTCTAGTATGAAAATTTTGATATGTAAAGACATGATTTGAAAATAATTTTAAAGAAATCTGTGAAGAGAAATTATTTTAAAAAAAGCTATCGCAAACGGACCTAAAATAGTAAAATCTCAACTAGGAGAAGTTTCCTTGGTGCTTCTGATTTCTAACATCAGCTCTGAATCTTCACCTTCACCAGCATGGACCTAGACTTTTTTGGGCTTGTACACCACCTATGCCCAGATAGAATTTCGTTTGTTAGGCATTGTCAAGGCCCAAACAAATATTTTAACTCATGTAGTTGTAATTTTCATCTTCACCTTCACCAGCACCAGCATCCATTATTAGCGATTTTGCAATGCATATTTTAGAGCAAATTTGGATTATATAGATGTACAGCCCCGATTCAGTCAGCATATGTTTACGTAAATTATATAAGTATGAAATTCATAAATAATTATAGGATGCATATTTTGAAAGACTGATTGTTAGATTGAATACTGTACTTATGGATGTCATGCATGTAAAAAATTACGGTGATCCAATATCAAAATTTCAAAATAGAGTTATGAAAAATTGTGACCGTTGAAAACTATCATAATTTTTCCCAGTAACATTTCCAACAAACCAACCGTTGAATCATTGTGATTTTTGGCGGACATGTCATGCATAAGTATAGTATCCAATCCAACAGCCAATTTTTCAAAATATGCATGCCATAATTATTTACGAGCTTCATGCTTACTAAAACTTATACAAGCACATGCTAACTAGATCATTTATATATATGAGTTATGATCTTATCAACTATACCTTATTTTAAAAAATCAGCTAAAAACAAGCTCTTAGATTTCCATTCACTTAATGCATCATTCATCTCGAGATTCCAATCCAATGGCTCAAGAGTCTTAACTGATTTTAGTCAAGAGTCTTAGCTGATATATATATACACTAATACACGTATGGGATTTGGATTTGCTGTTAATCAGCCCTTTGATCAACACCTATTGAACCACCTACATCAATGACTGGGATATTTCCACATAATGATTTAAGAAAATCTAAAGATCCTCATTTGTTGTCTTGACTTAAGCACTAAAGGATAGTTTTTTTAACAATAATCTTACGTTTTTCACTCATGTTTTTAACAATAATCACAATGAGTTTTTATTTTAAAATGTCATTGTCAAAAACTTCATATTATCATAATTTTTTCTTAGTCAGCTTTTTCAAAAATTGACTATTGAATTATTATAATTTTTTATAGACGCAACATACATAACAAAAATCTACAACTAAATGATCAAATTTTCAAAATTTATGTTACTAGCCAATATAAAAGTCTTAATATTTCTATATATATATATATATATTTTTTTTTTAAATCAACACAAATCTAAGACTTTTCTATTAATTATAACTTATTAGTATAGACTTGTTCACACAAAATTGATCAACACCATTTTGATCAAAAGAGTGATAAAGCAAATCCAAATCCATATGGGATATGAATGTATATATGTATAAATGTGATGATTTAGAGCACTTTGGACAGCAAAAATGGAAAAATAAAATGAACCCATTCAATTGCTAAAATACATGATTTGAAATTCAGGAAGGCACTTGGGAAACGAGACTTAAAGATCAAGCTGACAGAACTCAGAATAGAAAATGCATCAATCTCACAAAAATCAAATTGGCATAAATTTTCTTACTAAAAGGATACAAAAGTCACTTAGATCAAAAGTATGCACAGTGAAACACTACATCCAAACAAGAAAATACTCAATTTTCATTAGCAAAATAAAACATCCAAACATACACTACAGAGATTCATATAGCAAAGTAAAAAACAGTCATCTAATCAAAACCCTAACACCAACACCAAACAAAAACCTCTAACACCCCTTTACAAAAGACCACCAATTAAGCACGCTCACCCCTAATCCTCCTCGCCAACTGTATATCCTTGGGCATAATCGTGACTCTTTTCGCATGAATCGCACAGAGATTCGTATCCTCAAACAACCCAACCAAATACGCCTCAGCCGCTTCCTGCAGCGCGGCTACAGCCGAGCTCTGGAACCGCAGGTCAGTCTTGAAGTCCTGAGCGATCTCACGTACGAGCCGCTGGAACGGGAGCTTACGAATCAAGAGCTCTGTGCTCTTCTGGTACTTCCGGATCTCACGGAGCGCCACCGTTCCCGGGCGGAAACGGTGAGGTTTCTTGACGCCGCCGGTGGCTGGAGCCGACTTTCTGGCAGCTTTGGTGGCGAGTTGCTTTCTTGGAGCCTTGCCACCGGTGGATTTGCGAGCGGTTTGCTTAGTTCGAGCCATGGAGAATGATCTACAAACTAGGGTTTTGATAATTTGGAGAAGAAGAGAGAGAAACTACGGTTTGGTGAGAGAGGAGATTAGGGTGATTGAGTGAGTGTGAGTGTGTGACTGTTTATATAGGTGTTATGAAATTCGTGGCGGGAGGGCAGAGTAATCTCGACCGTTGATAGGTTTAGTGCTATCGACGGTTGTGGTTATCTTGTGTTGTTAGTGCGGATCGCGGATTGATGACGTGGATGCTTTTAGCTTTTGGAAAAGCGGAATCGGAATACTTTATGATGAGATAATGAGATTATAATAATTACTAAAGATATTGAAAATTTTGAAATTAGAGAAACCACACTTTAAATTTCTGAAATTACATTATTAAGGATAAAGAATGATTTATTCATTTTCAACCTCCACAAAAGTGCTAAGCAGTAAGAAAACCTCTAATGCAAAAGTCAAATTTGAGGTGCCAAATGGCAATAATTGATACCAAATTCTAGTTATAGCATTAAGGTTCTACAATGAATAAGTGTCAAATTCTGGCACTTTCCATCTATTTGACATATTTACCCTCATGCTCCAACTAACTTTCAACTACTTTTCAAAAGTTATTTACAAGAACTATTAAATATTTTTAGCTAATTATTTTAAAATAATTAATTTTTTTTATCTTAATTTAATAATTTAATATTTGAAAATTTTATTTTTGCATAAAATTAGCAAAAATACTATTATTCTAATTATAATTTATCATTGATTAATTTTAATTGAAGGAATTTAATTACATACTAAATTTATATCAATGCCACTTGCAGTTAAAATTTTGATGTTAATCTGGTAGAGCCGCTTGCAATAAAAATTTTGAAAAACTAACTGATGAATTAGATACTCCTATAATGTATGTCATGTCCGCCAAAAATCATAGTAATCCAACGGTTAGTTTTTGAAAAATGAAACTTTGAAAAACTGTGACTTTTTTGTTCTTACAAATGTGATCATTTTTTAGCAGTCAGTTTTCTCAAAAACCAACGGTTGGATCACTGTGATTTTTGGCAGGCATGACATACATTATAAGAGTATCTAATACAACGGTCAGCTTTCCAAAATTTATACTGCAAGTAGCTTTACAAAAGAGCACCTCATGCAAGATGAAAAAAAAAAAAATTTGTCACTCAAATTTGAAACAAAAATAATAATAATAATAATAATAAAGAGGGGTTTGATGTGCAGGTTCTCAAAAAATATTATTAAATATATATATTTTTTTAATTTCAATCTCTCACATAATTTATAAATATGTTTTAAAATAATTTGTCAAAAATTACAATTGTCAGATCTGCAGGTTCTCGAAATATCAAGGATATTTCTTCTTTCCCATCCCACTGCAACCCTCATCACCTCTCCTCTCTGCAACCCTCTTCTCCGAGCGACCATCTCCTCTTTGCAACCCTCATCAGAAGAATCTCTGCAACCCCTCATCACAAAAATCTCTACAACCCCCTCCTCTCATCACCGCGAATCTCTGCAACCCTTTATCACCGTGAATCTCAGCAACCCTCACATCAAAAATCCTCACTCTCGAGTGTGATTGGACGGTAATGAAGGGGTTTGATCGGACGGTAAAGAAGATATCAGGGGTGTGATCGGACAGTAATAAATAGGCTGCATCGCATGGATCACGGGGACAAGAAGCATATATGGTCTGTTTGTTTCTCAGGAAAGTTATTTACCAAAGCCAAATTTCTCGGATTCACTTAAACCCGTGAATACAAATTCATCCATTTGATTTGTTGTGTGAATGATTTGGTTTCCAATTAATGAGGCTTTGTTTATGTTGCTGTGTTGATATAATTGCTTCTGTGGTGAAAAAATAAATTGAATTTTCTTGGCTGCCAAACACATTTTCTTCGGGGGTATTTTGTTATTTTGGAAATTGGAGGTAGTTGGAGTGGTAAGAAATCTGATGTGGCTCAAATGGCAACTGTCATTCCAAATCCTAAATTTGGCAGCCTAAAACCAAATTTGGCATGCGCAATGACAACTGTATTGGAGCAGCTGTTTTGGATGCCAAAGCCAAAATTTGGCTTTGGCATCTCATTTGGCACCTCCATTGGAGATGCTCTAAGCCCATGTTCTTATGTTCAGGTGCGAGTGGGGTTTGGGTTGTAATGTGTTGGTTCGAGAATTCATGATAGTTCTTATGTTACACACACACACACATATATATGGAAAAGTGATCTAGTCAGCATTTGCTGACTTTAACACAAGTTAGCAAATAACACAAGTCTTTGGATTCTCATTCACTTAATGAAAGATTCATCTTAAGATTTCAATCCAAGGGTTTGTGTTTTTTGCTGACTTCTGTTAAAGTTAGCAAAACCTGACTAAAACATGTTATATATATGTATATATGTTGTCCTCTTCCTCTTTTAAATTTGAGTTTTTTTAACCCAAAAAAATATTAATAAATAAAGGCTTAATTACATTTTTGTACCTGTACTTTAGGGTAGTTTTCAAATTGGTATTTGTACTTTATTTTTATTTTTTAATTTTATATCTTTACTTTGGGTTAGTTTTCGATTTGATACATGTACTTTATTTTTTCTCAATTTCATACTTATACTTTTAAAAAAATTTCAATCAATGCCAAATTGGGGATGGCCATTAATCTAACAAACAAAAAAGTTGACGTGGCAGTCGGGTTTTTTCGTGGTTCGAACTTACCAGAATTCTCTCTTATGCCTTAGTTCCAATAATCTAGACTACGTGGGAATTTTGTTTCATATTCGTTCGAACGGAGCCCTTCCTTTTTGCTACGTGGCTAATCCGACTACCATGTTAGCCTTTCGTTTGTCATATTAATGGCCATTCTCAATTTGGCATTGATTGAAATTTTTAAAAAATACAAGTACCAAATTGAAAACTACCTCAAAGTACATGTATGAAATTGAAAAAAAAAAACAAAAAAACAAAGTATAAGTACTAAATTAAAAACTACATCAAAGTATAAGGTATAGAAGTGTAATTAAGCCATAAATAAATTTTCAAATTATGTACCAATTTCTTCTTTTTGAGTTTTGTGATTAGTTTTATGAAAATTTTCTTCATTCAAAAATTTTATCACCTAATGTGATTCAATCCCTAAAAATTAACAAACAATTTGGCTTGGAATTCTCTTAATCAAGAACTGCTTCCCTTGAATTGGTATAATTTTAGTTGAATGTTATCTTAATCCAATTTTGGGTTAGATAGTTTAAAACCATTTAAATCCATTCCAATTAGGGGTCAAAGTAGAATGAACCCCAAAAAAGAGTAGAATGAACCCAACTTGAAATCCAAATTCATTTTCAATTATGGACTGTGGCATAAGGTTTCTTAAATAGAATAATTGCGAGTATAGAAGTAATTTCGGTTCAAACTAAGTAGCCTAAAGTTATAATTGTGAGAGTTGGTATGACAGCAAAGGGATAAGCTGTAAACTTAGATATTATGGTTTAAAACTAGCCAAACTCTCTTGGCCAGCCACTAGCCAAAGCTATTAGCCCGGGCATCATACGATCTCATGGACCAATGGCTTCATGTGGGGAGCGGGAATTAATCGGGCTCTGATAGTTAGGACACTTCGTTGCTTGGCAAAAAAATAAATAAATAAAAGCGATTGTTGCAAAAGTTAACGAGTTTCAATTTTTGCTACAATCACTTTTAACATGAAAATTTTAATATGTAAAGACATAGTTTTAAGATAATTCTAAAGAAATATGTGAAAAGATAGATTTTCAAAAGTAATTTTAGAAAAAATTAAAGCTTGGTACAACCACACCATATATATATATATATATATATATATATATATATATATATATATATATATATATATATATATATATATATGTATAAATGGAGGCCAATGAAAATCATCTGTAAATAACTACATGGAATAATATAAAAAAAATGAAAAAAAAAAATGAAAAAGTCATGCGCTCTCCGTGGGGCTTAAAAGGGTTGGTTGCCCATAGTGTATGACCAAACGCTCCAAATCATTCCCAAATGTTTGGGCAGGGACGGTTTAGAATTAGATAGAACAAACCCCAGCCCTGGATTGGTTCCAAACAACCTCTCTTTTGTTTTATTTTGTTGGGTAAATCACATTTCAATTTTGTCATAAGCCTTTGACCTTCGTTGTTCGCAGCCTCGCACGCCGCATTTTTCCCTCTTTCCCAAGCAACTCTGCCGCGGAACAAGTCAGCGTAGAATGGCCGTCGCTTGTGTACTTAGCTTCCGATTTCTCAGTTCGTAGAGGCCAAACATCGAACAGGTGGTGCTCATATAATCAGATCGGAAGTTAAGAGTTATGGTCCTCCCTCTCGTGAAGCTCGGTACGCTCGCCTTGAAAACTCTGAGCAAACCCGTTGCTGCTAAGCTCAAGCAGCAGGCTGGCGTTCACCCCAAGTACCGCCAGTTCATCGTCAACATCGCTCAGGTGATGTTTGATCTCTTTTATATGTATACATTATATGTGTTATGTGCCATCGAAAATGGTTTGATTCTGTTGCTGTGTGAAGATGTTTGTTATTTATTGAACCCTTTTCTTATCCCAGTTTATCAATTGGGCTTATTTTTTATACAGTGATTGTGTTGGATGATCGTAGGATCTCAGATTATGATTGGGTGTTCTTTGATTGTATTTATATAATTCAATCTGAAGAAGAGAAGAAAGAGAAGAAGAAAAGAAAAGGACGAAATTTGGAGGCACTGAGGCAATTCTTGTAAACTTTATGTTGAAGTTTAGATGATAAGGTCTGAATATGTCAGTATTAGATGTCGTGGAGCTGATTTTAAACAATTTTTTTTCTACCCATGTTCAAATTCTTAGTCAAAGAACTCGTCGAATTTAATGTCTTAGAAAGAATTCTTTCGAATGTTTTCGATTAGTACAAGATGAGCATCTTGGGAATTTGGGATATTTCTCATTTTCGCTAAATATCTTTATTGTTTTCTAAAGATGTAAAACAGCCTCAGTGGTTGAGTTTCATGTCATGAAATCTCCTATGGTTTCATAATATGGTTTGCAAGCTTAATTTGAAAATTGTCATACTTTCTTTGTGTTGTTCTTTTGTATTTGTATTGGCGTATAATTCTCCAATCTTATGCAATTTTCTGATCTTGAAAATCTTATTCAACATAGTAAACCAAATTGAACCAATTTCTTCCATGCATTTCCAAAGTTCTGTTGAAGTATAATCTGGGACTAAAGCTCACCCCCTTTTTTTTCCCTTTTTCCTGCCAAAACTTGTTCACATGTCACATTTAGCTTGATCTTTGTGCACCTGTGCTAAGCTACCCAGAGAGAAATTTCGTACGAGTACATAGTTGTGGGAAAGGATATCTTGACCTCCTGGCATTTTAAACAAAGATAAGGATGTGAGTATGGCTGATGAATGTTATCAATTACATGTGTTTAAGCTAAGTAAGTTTTTGAATCAAGAGTTGTAATTTTTGAAATGCCTTTACAGCAAGCCTACTTCTACTTTTTGTATTGCAGATGGCTATTTCTTGATTAAAGTTAGAAGTTGCCATCAGCATTTAGGAAAATATATGAATGCAGAACTGGAATTGAAAATTTTCTATTCAAAGAATTCATGCAGATTTGGTGGGAGATGGTTGCATGATGTTGAATTGTTGATAAGGGTGTTATTCTTCGTCTGTAGCACAGTAGTTATTGACTTCTCACTCACAGTGGTGTAGAATGCACCTCACTGTTGTGCTGCTACAGTTGATTCTGTGAGGAAACTGGATGATGTCTTCTGCCATGTGCAATTATCTAGATTGGATCCTTCATTTTCTAATGCTGTTTCACTTCTTAAGTTTCCTCTTGCTTTTAGCTCTACTCGCCCTACAATCACGTTACAACTTATAAGTTTCTGTTTGTTTTATTTCTTCATCTATTGTAAAATGCATGTGCTTTGTTAAGTGCTATTTAGAAATAATGGCCATCCCCATTGCTTGCTTGTCCTGAAATTTAATTTTTATAATTTGCACATGGTTTAAGTGGACACTAGAATATGTTTTTCCTAATACTGGTTACTGCAATCAGGCAAACCATCGAATCACAACAACAATGCAGAGACGCATCTATGGTCATGCAACAGATGTAGAGATCCGCCCTTTGAATGAAGAAAAAGCTGTTCAGGCTGCTGTAGACCTTATTGGGGAACTTTTTGTCTTCACGGTACTCTCTATTTCCTCATTAATCTTTTTGGTGTCTGAGAAATTATCAAAGATAACTTGCTTCTCTATACATAATTAATTGTTCTAGTCCTTGTAGTCTAATGGTATTTCTCCCCTCTTAGGAGGTGGAGGTTTGGGTTTGAGTCTTCGAACCTTGGGTTTGAGTCTTCGAACCTTTCATATTTTCGAAAAAGCAAGCCAAATGAATTACAAAATCTACCTCACTTTAGTAGTTTAGGTAACAGTTTCACGCTGTGGTACGTTGTGTAAAAAGTGTCTTTTGTTTTGGAAATATGTCAGTTACTTTGTTCATTATTCTACTCTGTGATTCTTTAATACGTACACAAATGCAAACACAACAATGTGTGTGTGCGTGCACGCACGCGTATTTAGGTAACAATTTCACTCTGTGGTACGTTGTGTAAAAATTGTGTCTTTTGTTGTGGAAATATGTCAATTACTTTGTTCACTATTATACTCTGTGATTCTTTAATACATACACAAATGCAAACAAAATGATATGTGTGTGTGTGTGTGCGTGCATGTGTGTGTGTATGTGTGTTTATATGACAGATATACAGATGTAACTGTTTTCCAGTGGCTAGATTTTTGAGAGTTTCCCTTGTCTAACTCTCCATGACTTGGTGAAACAAGAAACTCTTGTCCCTGTCAATAGATTATAGGTGACAACAAATACATCCTATTCTTGCATGTAAGATATGGGGAGGATGACTACTTGCCAATTCAACATGAGTATCTGATTTGTACATGTTCATGCCACATCAAAACAATTGCATATAAAAAGATTATTATAGCATTACTTACATGCCTGATTCGTACATATATAGGTTGCAGGATTTGCTGTGATCTTTGAGGTGCAAAGAAGTTCTAGATCAGAAGCCAGAAAGGAGGAAATACGCAAGCAAGAACTAGAGGTAATTGGCATAATATTGTTTTTCGGTTTTCTACTAGCGAGCCCTTTTGGTTGTTTCCTTTTGAGTGCCACCTTTTTTCTTTCCAGAAGGCTGAAACTTAGAATTTATATATTGATATTTCACCCAAAGAAAAGCTTCTTTAATTGCTAATATGCCCAGGAATCATGTGTAGCATAGTAAAATAATAAATTTTAATAGTTAGTCAAGGACACTCCTAAATATTTTTCTTGTCCTTTGCTTGCGAGTTGGGGCTCAGGGGCTCACTTGTTGGTTATTTCTGGGAGGTTAGCTAAGTTGACGCAATGGCAATAGAGCTTAGCTAGAGGGGATGGTGAAGTGACTTGAGGGAAAATGTGGAAAGGGCAATGTATGAGGGTATACCGGAGCCACTCCCTAGAGTAAGCCATTCCCCAAGGGTTAACTGTCAAACTTGATAAGTAATGAGGGAGTAAATGGAAGATTCTAGCTGCTGGCCTTGATCGGTTGAGCATTGATTCCTTCTTGCCCTTTCCTGATGGAAGCATTTGCTTTTATTGGGGCCTTGGGGGCATGAAGTGGGAAACAATTGGGTGGTAGTTGGGTGGCAGGGCCAAGCCAATGAGAGTGCTCAAGGCCCTGTCTTATTGCATGCCTGCACCACTACTTTTACAGCCCCCAGGTCCAAGAATCCAAGGTAGGGATTGTATATCTGTTCAGGACCAATGGGATGGTTTTACAATTTCTAGGTGCAGAGCCTACAAGTCCACCTACTGTCTTAGTGAATACATGCAAGCACACCGAGCAGGTCAATGGGAGATAATATGCAGATCATTAGATCATGCCGCCATTTGTTTGAAGACTCATCATCCCCATATACCCTCAAGAAGGCTAAAGCAAAAACCACTACCCTACCCTCTCAACATGAGGTATCTCTATCCAACAAGCCTCCACTCCATCCTCTAAACCAAGACCCTTGAGCTATCCCAAAGGATTTGAGGTCACCTCAACATGAGGTGAGGGTATGCCTCTCCTGGCCTCACTCGAGTCGAGGTAGGCACCCATGATCTTCCCTTCCATAGCTTGGCTTGCGGGCTCCAAAAAGTGAGGGCAGGTCGGGATTCCTTAGCTTCCTGGGACATCGGCCTGGAGGCCTCAGAGTACCTCCTTATGGCCTCACAGCCCTCGAACTTGACAAGTGGTACCAGGCCATTGGTCCACATGGCGACCGTTTTTGGTCCACGTGGTGAGGAGATTCAGACTATAAAGATCCTTCTAACCAGATCCAATTCATATTACAGTTTTCTTTCAGTGTCCTCTTCAGTTTGGAATATGAATTCTTTGGTACTTGTTTTATTGAAGTTCTATTATTGTGCAAACTACCCATATTGAACAAGAATTATCTAATCGTACAATTATATCAAACAATAAAACATGATGAATAATGAGAGAGTATCCTGATTCTTTGTTTTCTTTATCTTTCTTTCTGGTTCCTAATAATATGTTTTAATTATAGGTTTTTTATATTTTGATCGTCAAACGGTGTACCGCCTCTCCCACATGGGGTTAAACCGGAGGTCAAAGTAGTATTTTGCTTTAATTATAAGTTTATAACTAAAAGTACAATCCAAAATTAGTTTAACAGTTCAATTACTGCATTTTGATTTGGCCAATATAGGTTTTTGTTCCATGTGGAAGGTTGCTTTTCTATCATTTTGCCTAATAAAGTATCAGCGTTCTAGCAAAATTTTTCATTTTAATTTTCTTTGGCAAAGTGATGGCAGTGCATAGCCATAGTGTGATATGTTGCGCAGGGAATTATTCTATAGAATCATTGAGGCCCATCTAGAAAAGAGTTGAAATATTTTGTTGTTCCACTCTTTCGGTGATGACGCCAATGCACCAGCGTCATGTGTTATGGTGCAAAGTGAGTCATCACTTTGCAAATGGGAGATGCCCTGTCTAGAGAAGTGCTGATCCTTATTTGTTATATAGATTAATAGAGATGTAACTTCATAATATAATTGGAGAAACAGGGGTGTTGGATCATTATAAAATTGATACTTTAGACAGCCTCTCAGCGTTTATCAGACAGAATAAGTGCCTATATTCCCCTTTACATTTACCACCATTTATTTTTTAATTGCATCTCTTTTGACAAAGTTTGAGATGTATATATCTTCTTTTATAGATAATTGAAGCAACATAAAGTTCAATTATTGTTTCCGCATCTTCTTTTATTTTAGACAGTCTGTTAGGGCATTTTTGGACTAGCACTTTTCTTTGGTCCATCGTTTCTTAGCGAATATGTTTCTCTTGAAATGAATTAATAAAAAAGGAAATATGCTATATTCTTCAATGTTGTTTGGATGAAAGATGAGAACTTGAAGATAGATATATTTTGTTGGTTGTCAACTACACTGGGTTTTTTCAATGAGAAAGACGTGTGTCTTATATTACGTATTGTTAAAGGATTTTGTATTTTGTATTTGTTTAGAAAGACATTTTAACTTGTTTTTGGTTATAAATTGTTAAATGAGCCCAAAAAGTAATAGTTTTACATCATCAAATACACTATTCAAACACTAACTTAAAGTTCAGGCTTCTAGTATGTTTGTCAATTTGTTAAGCAAGCCTAATTCACAGACCCAATTACTCACCCCTTTTAGGTAATGAGGCAAAGAGATGAAGAATTAGCGAGAGAGGTGGAGCTCCTGAAGCACAAAATCGAAGAAATAGAGCAGCTTGCCAAGGGACGAGGACTCAGTGGTATCTTTAACATCAGACATGCTCATACTGAAGATAACAAAGATAATAAACCAGTGAAACCAGCTTGATTTGATCACAAAATTTGTCAAACAAATTACAGTTTGGTTACACAATTTCTAATTCATTGGAAATTGTTTTTGTTCATTTTTCGCAAGGGAAGCTTTCTTTTTTTGTCATTCTTTTGACCTTCAATTTACCTTGCTGATTGAATTCTAGCTTTACCTGTTCTCATTTGTAAATGATAACAATCAAAAGTGAGATTCTGTTAGTATCATTGCTTAATAAAATAGAACAAGGACTATATCAATGCTGTTGAATGAGGTACGTTCCCTTCTGATGTTAATCATGGTCTGCTTCTATTGTTGAAATGGTACATAGTATTAGATGAATGTACTATTTATTGCTGACTCCTAACCCGGAAGTCTATTTTCAGACAGCAAGCATATATGCACAGGTTCGAGTCTTACGAGAGTGGCCCCCACTTCAGCAGAACGAACATGGGTAAATGGCCTTCTTTGAACCTATGAAATTATACTAATTTCCTATTTTGATGTGGGGAGACAGAACTACAAGCATGCTAGAAAGATTTAGGAAAATCACAGGATTGAAGAACATGATATATGAAATTTCCTAGACTTTATGATGACCAAAGATAGTGAAGTTTCTCTACAGATTCAGAGTTTTTCTAAGATTTATCTGTACATGAACCAGATTTGACAGATTTCAAAAACATGATTTGATCTTGAATGGTAATTAATTCTTGGATCTCTCTCTCTCTCTCTCTCTCTCTCTCTCTCTCTCTCTCTGAAGATTTAGGGTTTTTAGTTATCACTTATGAGGCAAGTGTGAAGATGTTAGGCTTGGGGTCAAGCTCAGACCCATTTGAGAGGCCTAAAATTTAGACATTATATGCTTTGTAATCTTCCACAGTCAGCATACCCCAATACCCCTTTAAAGCCTTTCTACCCGAATTGGGCATCAAGATAGGAATCTCTTGGGTGGTAGTGGAAATGCCTTTATACCTTTCTTTCTTGGCTTTCTCTCACTTTTTGCTACCCCTTAAAGACATTGTTGAAGATATATCATCCAGGTCAGATGACAAAGCCAGGTTGAATGACACACCATGTGGGTATCGTGTCGTAACCCATACACATATATGTTCAATCTCAATCCTCCTAAACCCTTAGATATTGAACGATTGTATATGTATTTTTAGTATGGAACCCAAAAAAAAAAAAAAAAAAAAAAAAGGGGGGGGGCCTTTTTATGGGTTTTTTTTTAGGAAAATATACATCGGATTATATGAATATCACGATATTTACAAAAATACCACTAGAAAGTCCCCGAAATCGAGACTTGACACCCCAAATCTCACTCCTCTCAAAATCTATGCTAGCGCGTAGATTATTTTGTATTTTATCGTATTAAGTTTGAAAGCTACCCTCGGTATCTAATAAATTAATTTCATTAAAATAATAATAATAATAATCTTAGTGTGATGAGCTCAACCATCATGCAGTTGACCACATGCATTTAATATTACTTGAAGACAAAAAAAAAAAAAAAAAATTAAATTCCAAGTTTTATTTATTTATTTATTTTATAATTCCTTGTTAGGAGAGATAATTTCCACCCTTTTTTTGCTAAAACAAGAAAATAAAAATCTTAAGCCCCAAGCCTCTCTCGATAAAGTTTAAATAATTAAGAGATACCATCTAAGATACACGGTTAATGGTATATAATTATTTATCTCAATAGTATCTTTCTCAATTATATTTTTTAAATGATAAAATGTAATTAGGTTTCAAATATTAAATAGAGACGATACGTTAGTTAATGACATAAACAACAATATTTCTATGGAATCAACGGTCCAAACAAAGTTCTAGGTTTACCCAATAAAGCAATTCATCAAATCTCAATTAAACTTGATTTCAATTAAATATGCCACGTCTAAATCCAAGGTTATCATACTGTAATTACAAGGATTGTATTACCCGTGTGCTTTTAATTTGGATATGATTAAAGACATGCCAACTAGTATTTTGTAAATCTTTCCACAAAGAGAGAGAGAGAGACAAAAATGTTGGAAATCTTTTTGATAAACTTTTCATACATGTATTTTTATTTGTAGATTGGGTGATTTCTTTTCTATCCATAGAAATATATCTTTATATTAATTTTTATTTGTATCAGCGTATACTTACTTTAACTTAAGGTTAATACGTAATTTTGGGACTAGAATTTGAAAATTTACCCTTAGAGTAAATACTATTTTTACATATGTCATACACGTAAAAAAGTACTGTTGTTTTCTAAAATAGCACTATATAAAATTATGACAATTGGAAATTATCACAGTTTTTTTTTATATTTGGAAAACTGTGATTTTTGGTATACGTGATATTAATAAAAAGAATATTTACAATCGATTTTTTAAAATACATGTCTTTTTTTTTTTTATTATTGTTATATAGTTATCTTAGGTCAGCTTGTGTGCACCAGACTAACTCCTGCACCTCAAGTAAGGCTTTCGAAACAAGGTTTGCACTTTGCGATCCATGGCTCTCGATATTAGTAGTTAGTGAAAGTCGAACGCGGGACCAAAAAACTTGATAAGTCCTTAATCCTGCTTACTCCACCATTAAACTACGTAGCCTGAGATTTAAAATATGTATCTTATAATTAGCTAAAAGACACTGAATTACTCAACTATATAAAACATCCACCAAAAAACTTTTCCAGCATCGGGAGGTTGATAAGATCCGAAGCGTACCTTTACACTATGTTTGGATTGAGAGAGTTTGAGAGAAGAGAATAGAAACTCATTAAGAGAAGAGAAAGTTAAATGACTTTCTCTCCACCCTACTTGGATAGTCTTCGTAAAAGAATAGAAGAGAAGATTTTAAGATATAAATTCCAATATTGCCCTTAGAGCATCTCCAATGCAAAAGTCAAATTTGGCATCCCAAAAAGCACTAGTTGATGCCAAATTCTAAGCCATTTGGCACTTTGGGATGCCAAATTTGGCTTTTTGGCATTAAGGAATGCCAAATTTGACTTTTTTGGCATTCCTTGATGCCAAAAAGCCAAATTTGGCATCCCAAAGTGCCAAATGGGCTTAGAATTTGGCATCAACTAGTGCTTTTTGGGATGCCAAATTTGGCTTTTGCATTGGAGATGCTCTTACTTACATAAAAAGAAAATAAAAACTAAACATGGAAAAGAAATGGCAAAATAGTAAAACTATCCCTCACTAAAATTCTTTCTCTTCTCTTCTCTCAATTTCTCTCCTATTTGAAGAGAGAATCTAGCCAACTTTTCTTTCCGACTCTCTCAAACCAAACAAGAGATAAGTTTCTCTCTTTTTCTCTTCTCTTCTCTTCTCTTCTCTTCTCTCCAACTCTCTCAATCCAAACAGCTGTTGATAGAGGACTTAACTACGAAGGGTATACGGAGAATCTACAGAGGGTGTAATATCCCCCACTAATTTTGCCGCGTCCACATTGCTTTCTGGTGAGCAGTATTTTAGGTTTCCGCAGAGAGAGCGAGCGAGCGAGCAGAGGACAAAAGCAAATTCTCTCTCTTTACATATCCTCTATTTTTCTCTCTACATAGGTTCCTCCTCAGCGGCTCATACTTTCCGATTAAGAAAACAGGTATCGCCAGACTCTCTCCCTCGCTCCCCATACTGTCTTTTTCTCTCTCTAGAAAGTTTTCTCTTTCTAGCATTTTCGCTCTTCGATTCTCCCTCTCCCTCTCTCTTCACTGCATGTTGGAGAAACCTCGTGATCGCATCTTAATTAGGGTTTATAATCCTAACCTTCACGTTAATTTCGTTTTTTTTCTTTTTAATAATTTCAATTGCTTGAAATTTCGGTGTGTGTGAGTGTTAATTTTTATTGATTTTGATCTGAAACTGAGTTTAGTTTGATTTTTGTATTTAGGGTTTTGCGGATAAGTTGGGAATTTTTTCGATGGGGAAGAGTTCGAAGAGTAATTGCAAGTCTGCTTCTCATAAGCTCTTCAAGGACAAGGCGAAGAACCGTGTGGATGATCTGCAAGGGATGTTCACTGATCTGCAGTTCGCGAGGAAGGAGAGCCGTACGATCGATGTCGCGGTTCTAGAAGAGCAAGTTCATCAGATGCTTCGTGAATGGAAGTCCGAACTCAACGAGCCGTCTCCCGCGTCTTCTCTGCAGGTTAGCTGCTTCTTCTCAACCCATTTTAAATGCATATTACTTGTTTGTGCTTGTGCGTGTTTCGCATTTATTTATTTATTTCTATAGTATAGCATGTGGTTGTGAATTGTGGTGATTTTAGGGTGGGAGTCTGGGGTCGTTCTCTTCGGATATTTGTCGGCTGTTGCAGCGTTGTGAGGAGGAGGACGACGCAACTAGTGGATTGGCTGCCCCAAAGCCTGAGCCAGATGCTCAAAATCTTCAAGTTGGACATAATGTGATCTTCCAAGAGGTGGATTTTTCGTCTGAATTATTCGTGTGTGTGTGTGTTTTAAAATTTATTTCACATCGGGTTCTTTGCTTGAAAGTATTTTGGAGTTATTTGACTATATTATATACTCTCATAGGTCTATGTGTGTGTGTGTATATATATATATATGGGGATGCAAGGAAGGGTGTTTTCTTATTAATACAAGGTTGAATACAGATAAGAGTTATTTTTATAGTCATATCTTAAGTTGCTAAACTTGTTTGTTGTTTCACATTGATTACTAATCAAGTGTTGGTGCCGCAATGTCTTGTGCTGCAGTAAGAACCCCCCACCAAAAAAAAAAAAGTAGAACAAAGAATATATGAAGCAGTTTCTCTTATCGGATTTATTGTGACGACTGACGAGTGATGATTAGATGGGTTCAATTCAGTGAGCTTGAGGACATGATTGGTTCAAGCCAAAGGAACTAAGGAAGTCAGAGATCGTGTAGAATATTTCTTTTAAAATAATTCAATCTAGACATGTCTTCGAGCTAAAATGAGCTTCACCTTGTTTGATTTTCAGTATATTTAAATATCCTATAATGTGAGAAATAAATTCTTTTTCTTTTCCTGGATAGTTTGATTGTTGTTTGTTGTTGGTTTGGTGGTTCAAAGTCATGCTAAATCATAAAGATCATAGGAAACATAATAGCTCAATAAAATTATAGAATTTCAAATCATCTTCATTTTGCCCCAAAAGAAATATAGAATTTATTGGAACAGTGCGGCAGAGAGAACTATAGGAAAAGTATACATGGAGATGGTGGCGTAGTCAGACTAGCTGTGAATTATTATGTGTAGCCTTTAATTTCTTTAAAACAAATCTTATAATGTCTTTTTTAAATGCTGAGTACTTCCTCCATACCAGTGGGTGTTGATATGGGGAAACATGCTCTGCATGTTAAGTTCTCAGCTCAATTAGTTGTTTCTTTTGCTTTTTATAAATAAAAAATATAAAATTCTTGACATAACATGAGAGAGAGAGAGAGAGAGAGAGAGAGAGAGTAAAGCTTGTTTTATTTGTAGCAAGAAGTCTTTATGTTTCAAATTTTTGATATATAGCTCTATTGTTTTCATTTTTCTTTAATCTTATTTAATAATATTTTTCTCATTAGCATGTCAATTAGGGTTAAAATTGACACTTACTGGTGACCTTTGTAATTGATATGTTGCAGGGCTTTATTGTGAATCAGGTTCCCCATGAACATGACTTCCAATTGGTTGATCAATGCAAAGGTTCTGCATCAGGAGTTCGCAATAGTTCTGTTACAAACTTAGAAGGTGGTACTCAGTTGGACTCTTATCAGTTTGATTTGCATCAAGACTTTGAGCAGCATTTCTTCAGTGGTATTACTTTTAGTGGAACAGAGCTGTGTGGAGAGGATACTATGCCCCAAAGCTTTATTCCCAATATTTGTCCTCCACCTTCTGCTTTCTTGGGGCCAAAATGTGCACTTTGGGATTGTCCCAGGCCTGCTCAAGGGTTGGATTGGTGTCAAGACTATTGCAGTAGCTTTCATGCTGCTCTGGCATTGAATGAAGGCCCACCTGGTATGACTCCAGTTCTTCGACCAATGGGCATTGGCTTGAAGGATGGTCTGCTTTTTGCTGCGCTTAGTGCAAAGGCACAAGGGAAAGAGGTTGGCATCCCAGAATGTGAGGGGGCTGCGACTGCAAAGTCTCCATGGAATGCTCCTGGTGAGTTTTTTGTTGTTTCCTTGCATGTTTGATTTTTGGTGTGAATATTTTTACCAAGTTGGGACAGACAAGATACTGCAATCATTTATTGTTTTCTTGATGGGTTTTGTTTGACTAATTAATTCTCATATATCGTTGCAGAGCTCTTTGATCTTTCAGTTCTCGATGGTGAAACAATTAGGGAGTGGCTCTTTTTTGATAAGCCTCGAAGAGCGTTTGAGAGTGGGAATAGAAAGCAGAGGTCATTGCCAGATTACAATGGACGTGGTTGGCATGAGTCAAGGAAGCAAGTGATGAACGAATTTGGAGGGCTGAAGAGATCCTATTATATGGATCCGCAACCATTGAAGCATTTTGAATGGCACCTTTATGAATATGAGATCAATAAGTGTGATGTTTGTGCCTTGTATAGGCTGGAACTGAAGCTTGTTGATGGGAAGAAGAATCCCAAAGGAAAAGTAACAAATGATTCAGTTGCTGATCTGCAGAAGCAGATGGGAAGGCTCACTGCTGAGTTTCCTACAGAGAATAAGCGCTCTGGGAAGGGGAGGACAAGAGTCAGTTCAAAGGATGGTATTGGAAATGTTTATTCTGCTACAAATCAAATGGCACCTTCAAGTGAAACTTTGGATTATGGGGTAGGTACACCATATGATTATCTTGTTGATAATTTAAGTGACTATTACTTAACGTAATCGAAGAAACTTGGATACATCTGGAGTAAGCAGCATTTTGTTAATCGAGTTTACATCAACTGAAACATTTCACTGCAGACAGTGGTAGAGTGAAGTGTTTTTTACTCCAGAACGTTCAAGTCTTCCTTTTATCATCTTCAACAATGTAAAGCCAACCTCGTATTTTTGTCACTTGGAGAAGATGTGAATAACCCATTATCATCTGAGTTCTACATTAGACTGTCCTGGATGCAGGAGCATATCCTAACTGCTGGAAGATCTTTATGAACAGCAAAAAACAAAAAACAAAAAAATGGTTGTTTTTAGTCAGTCCATTTTCTTAACCAATTGTGTTTATGGTGTACACTAAAAACCAGAATCACCCCAATTGGGATAGGGTGTATGCACGTACACCATGGCTATAGTATTTTCCTCAAGTTGCAATGTGTTTAAAAGACTTGTTATCCTAATTATTTAGGTAGGATGCTGCATTATGTACTTATACAATATTATCTGTTGGATAGATAGTTGAAAATACATGTCTTAAGATATCTATCTTGTTATGACCGTGCAAGAATTTGTAAATGTATATTGTTTTATCTAACAATTGTAATCGTTCTCTGGATCTCTTGTTGAACACCACCCCCTGTCATTTTTTGTCGATTGATCTTGTTCTCAAAGTCGTATTTGTTTAAACCCAGCTTATGCATGTGGAACGTTTCAACGATTCTAACGCATAGATCTGGAATCCAGATAAGATCACTTTTGAGTCATCTGTCACTCGATCATCAAATAATGTTCTAACTCAGCATGATTCCGTTATCTCTAAAATTCAGCTGACTTATTGTTAGAGGCATCCTGTTTTGATCAAAATTTGTACTTTTGTTACGGAAAAGAAGAATCTAATTTCTCACAACATGCCGGGAACTACAGTACAGGAGAAAAGAAAGAAAAAAGGTCATAATGTGGGGAATGGCAGCATGGCTGGAAATTATTAGAATTCATGACCCTTTTAGGGTCCGTCTGGATTCTGCTCATCTTTCTGAAATGACAAATGTATGGAGTGTGATTTGTAGTGGGGACAGTGATGGCTTTTAGAGTACGTGGTTATCCATTTCATCTTATTCAACACCTAATAAATAATACTACTGTGATGGTGTATGCTGTCAACGTGACCTATTGGATTCAACACTTTCTATCATGATTTTAATCAAGTAGGACGTATAGTGGGGACGGTGGGGAATGGTGTGTATTGGGATTTATTTAATCATGTCCCCAATCCAAGCTATGGCTGTGATGGCCAATGACGTGTTGGTGTTGGTCTAGCGGCACATATTTCCACATTTAAGGGGAGAAGTTTTAGAGTATATGGAGATGTATCAATAATTCATTACTCATTCCTTAATACTAACGGGATTTGGAGGGAAAAAACTGTTGTATGGAACTCAAAGTTCGTCGCAGAATGAGAAGGGCTACTATAAAGAGGTTGCATTCATCCATGGCCTCCTGAAATGGTTTATTAAGAAATTTATTGAGTTGTGATCATTCGCAGGAGGGGGAGAGACGTGAACTTAAACACATTCCTAAACAAAAATGAATGGCTTTATATTCCCATGCAATGCAATGTGAGTCTAGAGGAAAAACCCTCTTTGCTTTTCAATGAAATTGATAATAAGTAGGAACGACTTAGTTAACTTTCTTGTAAAGTCTACCGATGGTTGTACCAAAAAACTAGTTAGAATCTTGCTTTCATAGGGATGGAAATGATTTAAGGGAAAGGAGAATGCTACTCTCTATCTTGCAGCACACAAGGCCAATGAACAATTTAAAAAACAAAAAAAAACACAGAGAAATTTATCTAAGTAATCTGCTACGCATTCACCCTCCTATGTTTTCCAAAATTTCAAATGTTGCAGGTATTTCAAGTGGACAGCCGCCACCAGAGAAGTGGTTTTAGCTTAGCTTTAATGGATCAAAGAAATACAGAGACAATTAAGCAGCTAATTGCTTCTTTATTGGAGATTGGAGATGGGCCAGTAGCTGAATTTGCAGTTCTCACTGATTATTGATATGATCCAGATAAGGCGTGGAGGAAAGATTTTTCGTAACATTTTACTTAAAAGGAGACTCTAGAGTGATCATTGAAGTAATTTGTGAAATGTACAATCAAGCATCTAGCGGACATTAATTTCTTTGCAGAAAAATTCAATAATGGGTCTTTTTGAAAACTCTGAAAATTTGATCAGACCAAATCTACTCTATTTTTGCTATCTAATTTTCAATAACAATCAACACATACTATGATATATCATGTGATGACATTTCATTAATGCCAAATAGACATTCATTACAATACAGTACTTAAAAACCTTAGAAAACATCCATCGTGAAGAGTTCTCAATCTAGCGGTACATTAATTACAATATTTGGAAACTATTTCTCAAAACTAATATCAGTGCACTACTTAGAACTATGATAGCATTGGAGATTATTTATGTGCACCTAATTCTTCCCACTGGGAACCAACATAAACACAAGGTTTAGGAAACTTCAATCATTTGTAGCTAATCCATCCCACAGAGGAACAGATTTTATGGGCATCAGGTCTGCCTCCTAAGCACCATCATCTTCAAGAGTGTTGACCCGCTCACACTCATCGATCCATTCGCTGTATCTGCAGAGTTATAACTTCTGGTTGAGTGAGAGAGAGAGAGAGAGTTTGGAACTATAAAGAGGGTTCAAGCTAGATTGCACTTACATGTCTATTGCCTCAGTCAAAGCTGTAGAAACAGAATAAAAAACAAAAAAGGATCTGTTCAGATAAATGATATCGTCTTCCAAAATTTTTGCCGAGCAAATACATTATATCAATTTGAACTGGCTAATATATCAACCAATGCTAAGTAAAAGTGTGCAACAATATTAACATGTGTTTTGTAAATAAAACTATATCAGTGGTAGCCAAGCAGAACCAAACACATCATCAACTTGCAGGTTAAATGTGGATTGGCTCTAAATATATGAAACGTCAAGACAGTCTCAAACCAATATACTCTTGACATGTCCCAAGTTCATGTGAGTTTCAGGCCCCTGCTACATCGTTATAAAAAGAGAAATAACTGTCCAAAGATCAATAAAGCTTTAATTTTGTGGGATAAAAAAATGTTTATAATCCTATTGCATTAAAAGGAAGCAATCGCGCGCGCGCGCGCACACAAATAACCATATATCCCTTTTATTTTACTTATTTATTTATTTTCAATTTCTTACTTTCCTTTATACCTTTTTAACAATTTGCAGGTGTTCCCAAATTGAAAGAGCTCCTCCACTTCTTGCCATTTGAAGTATTTGGAAGAGTGGAATAGAAGGAGCTATGAAAGCTCAGAGTTTACGACCATTGAAGTCAGAAGAAATTCTTTAAAAGTCTTTGTACATGTGGTAGCTTGGGTTAGGTGTACATGCGATCGGTTGAGTAAGCGGACTCACATAGCTAGCATTGTGAATACCTTAGGTGGTGGGTGGCTTTTATTTCTTACACATATCTTGTATTGGTTGTATACCTTGCGTGTGGATAAGAGCTTGCCATTACAATACAATATAATACTTATAAAAATAACATAATCATCGTAGAGGAAACAGTATCGCATTTTACAGCGTGCAAGTTTAGGTCAAAGGCTGTCCCAAATTCATCATGTCAAAGAATATCATCGATTATAGCTGCCAAATGCGCAGGCCTTAAAATGTACCTGTGATGGTTGTGCTGAAGCTCTCTTGGCAGATCCTGCATACAGCTTCGCCAATTAAGTTCTTCATATCACTGCAACCAGATAAGTGCCAAATGTGAGCATACAAGAAGACAACCTAGAACCTTAACAAAAGAAATGGACCCTCTACCATTTATGTAACCACGATCTTCAACAACTTATATATCAGGGCTAAGCCATACATGAGGACATATCACTAGATGATCACTACTTTAAAATACAAAAAATGATGTCTTAAATGACATTACTAAAGACGAGGCAGGGTTGGGTGGGTGATTTGTGTGTGTGTGTGTGTGAGAGAGAGAGAGAGAGAGAGAGAGATCATTGATTTGGTTTCTTTTTATGTTTATGTAATGTCAAAGGGGTTCTCAGTAATTAACCAGATATAGCTGGGTCCCCTTCTAGTGGGTCTCGGGTAGATTAGCTCATGCTCATATACCAGAAATAAAGAATTGATCAACGCTTACATGCGACATTCAACACTGGTACCATGATTGCAGAAGGGACAACTAAACACAGTGTCAAGCTTGTCCATCCGCTTCTTCGGAGGAGGCTTCGCTCTTGACTTCCTCTTTCCCATAGCTCAAGTCCTCTCTTCTATATCACTGTTTCAACACATACATAAGTCCACAAGTATGCCCAACAAAATAGTCACACAATAACGTTTTCCATATACTCGAAATACAAGTAGACGTTAACCTTATACACAAAGGTCACACTTCAACATACAAGCTCAAACATGTAAATCAATTGTGTTCTCCATTTCAACCAATTGTGCTTTATCTAGTAAGCTTTTACACATCTGTTTCTATTTCAAAACAATGAGGCTATATGGAGTGGAATTCTACCCAAAAAATAAATAAACCACAAAAACAACGATGACAACTTAACCAGATGCATGATTCTTTAGAAGAACTTCACATATGTTATTAATAACATGTAAAACCAGGGAAAAAACATTCAAGAATTCCTGGCATTGCAACAATGAATCATTCCAAGTGTGATACAAGTTTTTCTGTGATCAAAACAAAGGACGAGAAATTAAACCAAAATTGTAAAGAAGCATCAACAAAACCTAATGTGATCTAACAAATAAAGCTTTCTCTAGAGCTAACAAAAGAAATGTTCGTTTGGAGCAAAATATCCACCATAACAATATTCAATGAGTAGTATAATACATAATGACAATAACAATAAGTTATCCAGAACCCTTGAAATGAAATATCCTATTACAAGACCCTAATTAAAAACAAAGTAGAATGCCAATTCAAACTTGAAGGGCATTTAACTAGCTGAAATATTTATGCTTCTTATAACTGAGTAAATGTGAAGATTGTAAAAAGAAGTTAAAGAACTTATATTGAGGGTCTAAACATTATATGATGACACAAATGATTATCTATACTAATATATAAAGCCAACACTGGAATTTGATGTCATCACATTTACTTTCCATAATTATCCTTTACAAAAATAGTAGTTACCGTTATTTGAAAAGATATATTTTAAAAATAAAATGGTATATATGGAATTTTTATAGCACCCACTACTTTATAACTACCATATTCCATATCCCCCCACTAACATTTTAGTAACTACTTTTTTTAAATTCAAATTTTTGTACTCAGATTATTATTTTTTATTTTTTTAAATTATATTTTTTTTTTCTTTTCACACGCGATGAATCTAATAGTCAACAATGTTAATTGCAAGTTTGCAATAGAAGAAGAAGAAAAAGCTATTTCTAGAAATTAGGATTGGAGACAGGTTCAAGGAGGTTCTAGCATCTCATTATAGAAATTATTAAGACCGATTTTTGGGACAAAAACACGATAGTTTCAAACTTTAAAGTGGTTTTATAACTAGTAATTCGTAAAATTGATTTTTATGACAAAAAGAACAACCCATGATGATCAACTCATCACTCCACTTCAAGACCTAGCATTTTGACATAGCTCCGGTTATCAGCATACATCATGGAATGAGAGTTTTCTTTCTTTTTTGTTTTGTTTTTTTTTGGTTATTTTTAATGAAACTCTGCTCATCAATGGTTCGTTTTGATCAAAATATTCATGTGATTTAGATGACAGATATTGGAATTAACTTTTGGCTAACCAGTGAATAATCAATCTAAATATTTTACTGAAGTGGTTAAACAGACCTTCCTATATCTAACTGAAAAATAGTTATGGCTGGCTCAGCTGCTATTTCTCTTGCTGAATTATTTGGCTTTTCCTTCGTTTGCCCAATTGATAAAAATCATTCTCCATCATCTTCCATAAGGCTCCTTATCTTTCAACCAAAAATATTTCCATATAAGATTTTTCACAAGATAACAACATATGCATCACGTTAATCCTACAACAGACTTAGAACCTCACCCACAAACAAACACAGGCAAACCAACCAAGAAAAAAAATCAAAATCAAAATAAAGCCCCAACTTCATCACTATCATACGTAGCTTCCAAATAAAGCCCTAATTTGATGCTTTGTTTGGCTGCTGAAAAACTAAGAGGAGAATAAAAGCAAAGAAAAGGGAACCTTTTGTTTTCAATTGGTTCACGGGGAAAATTTACACAATCAACTCAAATCAATCATGCACAATTGGACAATTAATTGCAGAACAAAGTTGAGTTTCATCGGAACCGCACAAATATATATATATATGAATCCAAAATTCTTTTCATTATCTTTTGGTCCTCGTTTTTTCTCGGAAACCAAACAGATGGTTAAAGAAAGCGAAACTTCAAACCCTAAGGAACCGAAAGTTAAATTCACGCCGAGTTTCATGAATCAGATCAAGGAAACACTGATTTGTCATAAGTAGTTTTTCTCGGAAAAAACATCAAACCCTAAGGACAAAAAGTTAAATTCACGCTCATGAATCAGATCGCGGAAACACTGATTTGTCATAAGTAAATAATATATGTAATTCAGATTCATAAACGTCATAAATGGAAGTATAAAGATGGAATCTACCTGTGAATAATCCGATTTGCGAGTCTGAGTTCAAACCCTAACTTTCTGAGAGAAGGAGACGAGTGATTGTGAATTGATATCGACTTATATAGTTGTGCAAGTTTATAATTATTTAGGGCGAGTTTGGATAAACTTCTACTTCCTGTTTTTCTACTTTTAAAAGTAAAGGGTCTGTTTACTTCATGAAAATTTTTATAATTTTTATTTTCTGTAAAAAATTTTTAAAAATTATTTTCATTTTCAGTTTTCAAAATTTAGAAAATGTGTTTACTTTACAAAAATTAAAACTGTTTTCAAAATGTAAAAATAGTGTGAATGCATTTACTAAAACTATATATTATCTCTATATGTTTTATTATTTTTATATATATTATCTCTATATGTTTTATTATTTTTATTTTTTGGTTTCATAGTTGGTCTATATATATATTTTTCTATGTTTATAAATATTGTCACGATATAATCCTTGTTTTCAGTTTTCGTGAAAATACAAAAAACGTCTTTTTGATGTTTTCACATTTTCTTAAAAACTGAATTCATTTTTTTGAAAATAGTTTTCATTTTTTACAAGTAAATGCATTTTTTAGGCCATTTTCTGTTTTTATTGAAAATGAAAATGAAAATTGTGAAAATTTTCACGAAGTAAACAGGCCCAAAGTTTCTATATTTTCTATAATGAAAAATTTTAGTAGTTACTTTTAAAAGTTGAGAAAGCAAGAATTTCTTGCTACCTCAGGCTGCGTTTGGATAAGTTACGACTTCCAGTTTTTTGCTTAAAAAAGTAGAAAAATTGAAGTTTTGGTAGCAAAGTGCGTTTGGCAAATGATTTCTACTTTCTACTACATGAAAGCAATTCTTGTGATTCATGAATTTGAGGAAGCAAAAAAAACTTACTTCCACAACTTTTTTAAGTAGAAAGTAGTTTTGCGGACGCCTCTATCACGCATCCAATCCTCGGTCAAGCATCCATTTTTATTTTTCCTTTCTTTATCTCACAATCCTCTTCCTCCCTCACACGCGCATCTCTCTCTCCCCTGTGTTCTCTCTCCGTCGCCGGTGCCACTGTGACTGCTGCCTTCGACACCGGTGCCGCTGTGTTCTCTCCTCTGCTGCATCTTCTTCTATCCTCACTTTTCTTGCTCTGTTATTTTTACTCTTCATAATCTCCATGAATATGGTTATTTTTGCCTTCATGGTTATGGTTTCTTGCTCTGTTATACAAAAAAATATGGGTTTTGCAAAAAAAAATTAAAAATAAAAATAAAATAAAATTTTTTTGTGAAGAAGGTGCCGCTGAAGATTATTTCACCGGAGAAGAAGGTGAAAGTGAAGATGGGAGGGCTGAAGACCAGTAAAGTTCCGGTTATATATATATAGATATATATATAATGCTTTCAGCTGCTGCACCCAACAAGCCAACAATCATAGCTTCTGGAGCTGCACCTCTTCTAGTTAAGATCCTCAGCTCAGTAAGCGTTCAAGGCAAAGTGGATGCTATCACGGCCCTCCACAATCTCTCCTCCTGCACAGAGAATTCGAGTCCGATCCTTGATGCCAAAGCAGTTCCTCCTCTTATCAACCTCCTCAAAGAATGCAAGAAATACTCCAAATTCGCTGAGAAAGCTACTGCCCTACTTGAAATTCTTTCTAAATCTGAAGAATGGCAAATTGCGATCTCAAATTCAGATAGTGGGATTTTAACTTTGGTGGAAATAGTTGAAGATGGATCTCTCGTAAGCACCAAACATGCAATTGGAGCTTTGCTCACCTTATGCCAGAGCTACCGAACTAAGTACAGGGAACTGATCTATTGAATACACATAAGTTGTTTGATAAAATGCTAGAATGAGGTTAAAAAAAAATGACAATTGTGTGTGCCCATTAAATTTTAAAACAAACAGCAATTTGAGACTTCCAAACGTACTTCTTATTTCCAAAAAATTGATAGTTGAAGCAAAAAGTTGCTTCTACTTCCAAAATTAAAAAAGCAAAAAAATGGTAGCTTATCCAAACGGCACCTCAACTTTTTAAAGTAACTACCAAATTTTTTGCATTCAAAGCTTCCATCTTTTTAATTTTAAAAGTAAAAAAACTGGAAGTAGAAGCTTATCCAAACAGGCCCTTATTTACTCTGTATTTCTTTTTTTTGGGTGATATTGTTTGGAAACAGACAGGGAAAGGCAGGGTAAGCCATGACTAGTTTGATAATGTGTTTTTTATTTTTATTTTTATTTTTTTTATTTTTTTATTTTAGAAATTAGTGATTGACCCTTATATTATTTCCGAATAATATTTTACACCCTGTACTATCAACTATGGCGTCCGAATTTGCTGATGAGCACCCCTTTGCTCACTAGGTGATGAACAGCCGTGCGATGGGCAACAAAAAAGAAAAAATAGAAATCTAATTGCTGGCTGCAAAACTCACAATTAGGCTGTCGTTTTGGATACAAAACCAACCCTTAACGGCGTTAAACGCAGATTTCTCAAAATCTCCTCCGATCCAAAGAAGCTAGAACCCTTTCTCTTCTTCTTCGACCTTAAACCCAAACCCCTTATGGAGAAGATGGAGAATATGATGTAGTAACCCACAATACTTACGGTGATTGGTTACAAGAGCCAGACTGATCACGTTGACCCATGTGGTGGTGTTGGGATTCTCGGCATTGCTTGAGCCTTTGGTGGCATGATCTTCGTCTTTGTTTACTGCACTGCTGGGATCTTAGGTGGGTTTTTCATTTACCCTTTTGTTTGTTTCCTGAAAAAAGTGAAACGAAATTGAAAGTTTGAATCTTTCAATCATTGTTGTTTTCGTAATTGAGAATTTTTTTCTTGTTATTTCTCGACAACCAAACAGAGCTTATATAATATCAATTTCAGAAACAAAAGCATTTAAATGATTTTTTACAGGCAAAACCCAATCACAAATAGTATCTAGAGTGTGTATTATTTTTCGCCTTCCAAAAGCAGAGTTGTAGAGGTTATGCAAAAACGGAAGGGGGGGGGGGAAAAAGAGCATCTAAATAATTGTTGTTTTTTCATAACCTGTTTGGTTGCTAGGAAAACATAAAAGAAAATAAAAGTGAAGGAAAAAAAATTATGAATACCCAAACCCCTAATGGATTTTTCTTTATTGGGAATGTGGATTTAGGGTTAGGGTTAGGGTTAATAAGGAGATCAAGGGAAATCAAGGGAAATCAAGGGTTATGGATGCTTGAAATTATTGTGGGTTTAAACTTTAAATTGATAAATTTTGATGCTTGAAATCTAAAAAAAAAATTATGCTTGAGATTACTGTGTTGTAAGATGGTGGGTTTAAACGCAGATTTTGATGCTTGAGATCACTTGGAATATTTTGATGTGAAGAATGAGAGATAGTAGACTAATGTGAAAGTTGTGAAGATGGAAGATGGAGAGATAGTAGACTAATTTGAGAGATAGTATACTAATGTGATGTGGTAGTGTTTGCAACGTTAACAGAGTTAACAATGGTATTTAGTCCCAAAATGACATCCCCATTTGTGTTTTCTGCCTCAGCCATTGGAACGACCATTTAGCTTCCGTGTCGCCCATCCAAGGGCAGCTCACTACCAAGTTAACAAATGGGTGCTCACTAGCAAATCTGAACGCATCAACTATGATGCATTAATTCCACGTATTATTAATTTATGACAGACTGTATCATTTCATGAGTTAATCAAGCGTCCGTTTAATAGATACAAAGCCATGTGCGTTCACGTGAAAGTAATGTTTCGTGTAATCTATCGTAAATTGATAGTATAAAAGGCTCGATGTGTCACAATTAATAGTTCTTTACTTTCCTTTAAACCCTTCCTACCGTGATGAAAGCGGGACTCGAACATAAGTTTTTTATACAACCATTAAGAAATTTTACTAATAGACAGGGTGGCACCTTTGAGTTTGATGGTGGATTCGAGTTGTAGCTTGTTTATGTTTTTTTATTTTTCTTTGTTCTTTTTTATTTTTCTTTAAAAAAAAAATATAGAAGTATTATCCATAAATTCAATGAAAAATTACTGTCTCACCTTCTTAACTATTACCGATTTATATTTTATATTTTTGTAATTTTAGTGTGAATATATTAATTCTCTATAGTTTTGATTAGTGCACTTTTACTTCTTCTATCAATTAGGCCATTTGATTCATGGGCCGAAATGGTATTATGTTTGTAATTTTTGCATATAGTAAATGTGTCTACAAACATACTAATGAAGTTTCAATTTTTTTTTTAATATATTTTTTTTATTATGAATTTTATTTATTTCATTAAAAATTAATTCATAACAACTAAAATATATTGAAAAAAAATCACAAAACTTCACCACAATGTAGACAATTTAATTTTAAATGAGTGTGGTTTAATTTTAATTAAAATAAATTAAAATTACCTTATTCGACAACCTACTGATTGAAATCAAAACACAAATATTAAGATTATAGAGTAATGATCATGTTAGCAAATACTCTATGGCCAAGATCTAATAACCATGGAACATTTGCTGATTTTAATAAAGTCCGCAAATGCTGATAAAATCATTTTACCAAGATTATAACACTATAGATATAGATATATATGAATTTGTTTCTACATTTTATTTTGAGGAGCTGAATTGTCTTAGAAGTTGATTTTAGCCGTCGGATTACGTATTAGGAGGTGCTAATATTTTTTCTGTCTGTCGGCTCCTGACTTCAAAAGCAGTGCGCTGACACTAAAAGCAATACGGTGACGTTTAAAAATCTACGTAAATAAAACGACGTCATATGGAGAATTCATCCAGAGTACATAACACCACTCGCCTAGCTAAAACCCCTTTAGTTCAGAACTCAAAACCTCTAATAATCAATGTCGTTCGTTCACTCTCTCTCTCTCTCCACCCCTCCGATTCCTTCCCAACCCCACTCTTCTCTCTCCACAAATTTCACAATCTTCCACAAACTCCCCCTCCAAAACTCCAGAAAACCCCTCTGTGTCCTCGCCTATTCGTCGCCGAAGTCTCTTCCCACATCGGAGCAGGAAATCCTCGAAGCCGTCGCCGAGACCGATGGCAATAGCCTTCCCTGCGTCAGATCGTATGAGAACGATTTGGCTAAGCTCACGCTGGTGGGAGCCGTTAATTTTGAGCAAGCTCTAACAGCGGCAGCCGCCGACGGCGGCGAAGCTGCCGGAGAGCACATTGCTTCCGGTATGCCGGCAATGGTCGTGGAAACTGTGTATCCGGGCCCTTCGGGCGAGCACAGCACGGTCTCGACCAGACTGGTTAGTTTATTTTTCACGTTTTTGCACTTCGTAGTATTTACAATTTGTTTTTTTCATTTTCACACATATATATTGATTTGTTTGTGTATACAGTTCATTTGTAACTATATTTTGTTGATATATATAAATATATATGTATACGCACACATAATTTGTTTATTTGCATGATTTTGGTCAGTTTAATATGTACATTTGTGTGTGTATATATATAGAAAAATGTTCTAGTGAGCATTTTTCTCACTTTAAGCTAAAGTAAGCAAAGAACACAAACCCTTGGATTGGAATCTTGAGATGAATCATCTATTAAGTGAATGGGAATCCAAGGGCTTGTGTTCTTTGCTGACTAGAACACTTCTCTCTCTCTCTCTCTCTCTATATATATATATATATATATGTGTGTGTGTGTGTGTGTGTGTGTGTGTGTGTGTGTTCGAATTTCTTGAATGTTATTGAGATGCTGAATTTGATTTGCTGTAAACAATATTGAAACTATAGAGTTTTCAACATTATCTACACAATTGTGAGAAGACGGTTTAGTTATACAATTGAGTTGGGATTGCAGCAATTTGGTCTGGGCATGTAAAACTTAAGCAAGCCAACATTTTTTAATCATAATGACTATAAAGTTTAGCTAACTGGCCAAGCTGGGATTGATTTGTATTGGTTGAACAAACTGGTGTTTAGGTGATAAGGCATTTGCGGTTCATCGAGTATTTATTAGTTGGGGAAATGCTGTTTTTATGAATTATTATGTATTGAAAGTTGATATGGACTGATTTGTGAGGGTACCTTTGAAATTAATGCTCATTTGGTTTTGATCTTAGAGGAAAATGTGATGAGCCATGTTAGTAACTTTGGAAAATGCCATCAGGCTATGGTGGTAAAATCTTTAGGATGTCATTCCATAGATGTAGCGACTAGTCTCTCAGGAGCTTGAACACCGTCTTCACCGGGTAGGGTGGGTATGGATAGGTATAGGGTGGGGTGGGATTTAGCTTGAATTCAATGTAACAAAAAATAAAAAGTAATGGGGACTAGGTAGAGCACGACCAAACCTGTTGTTATGAAATAGACAAGCGATTCGAGATTTATGACCACAACGAAATAATCAAACAAAATAAGAAAACGAGAAGAGATCAATCAATCACACAATGCACACACGATTTACGTGGTTCGGAAAATAGCCTACATCCACGGGGTAGCGACGACGAGAGAATTTCACTATGTGAAGAAGAGCTGTGCGGCTCAAGCGAATACAAAACCTAATCCGTGCAAAAGAAACCCTTCTAAATCCCTTATATACCGAAGCCCTAATTAACATAAGCGGGTCGGGTCGAACCGCATGTCCAAATCGGGTTGGGTCGAGCGGCCTCACCTTACCATTAGCCTATTAATCGGGTCGTCGGGTCGCAAACGGGTTTTAATTCAAGACACCCACATAACACCTGTACTTACGGCAATGTTCCGTAGTGGAAAAATGATACTACATTATACACAGTGCATGCATCTTATTAGAGTAACTCTCTCTCTCTCTCTCTGATTGCACAATCTTTTAGTTGGTATTACAACTTGTCTAATGACACTAGTTGACCATGACTAGCTTTGACTGTTTTTCTTTTAAAATGAGTTGGTAGTCAACTGGCATTACTTAAGTGCTTACAATTTCTTGATTCTTGATAATCATTGAAATCCCTGGCTTTTTACTGTAAGCTAAAGAGATATTATTTGGCAGCCACTTTGATGACATCTCCTTGATTTTTGATCTATATATCTGAATAGTATTTGTTGCTTGACTGCTGCTGGTAGGATCCTTTGCGTTTAGATGTTTACCAAGCTATTTTGTAGAAATCATATGACCTTGCAAAATGAATATTTTACTAAAGATTTATTTTTTTGTTTGTTGAAAAACTAATCTTTAAAGTTCATTTTAACAGTTTTTGCCTGCAAGAAAAGTAAAAGAAAAAGCCAAGAAGCTCAGAAGTTCTCTCACTGAAGATATTCTGTCCAGCACTACATCTAGAAATATACTTGCCATGACATTTAGACAAGTAGTATTGCAACAGCTTTGGAACTTTGAGTTGATGTTGTTTAGACCCGGAACTGAAAGAAATATAGAGGATCTTGAAAATCCAAGAGAGGTTAGAAATACTTCCTTATCTCTCGTGCTTATTTGTTTCGACATCAGCCTTACTCTGTTGTAATATCATAGCAATATGTCTGTCCTGCAGGTGTCACATGATACTGATAGGTTCAGTTCTCTTATGCCTTTCCTATCAGCAGGTTCCTGCATCTTTCAGTCTCAGCTCATCAGATGAACAGGTCATTTCTGTGCTTGCAGAAGTTGTTTGCATGTCTGCACTTGAAAGTACCGAAAGATATTTTTATGAGAACTCATTTGGAAAAACTTCAAATGATTTCTTCAATTGGTTTCGTAAGCCCAAAAAGATTGTGTCAAAAGATTCTTCGGTTATCATATATAAATTATTTGAGGACGAGATTGTCCAAAATGCCAAGAATCTGCTAGAAAATTTTAAGTCTGCGAAGGAAAATTATAAGCCTATTGGAACAAAACCGAAGTATCGTTGGTGGACATCATCAGCATACTCTAAATTGGAAAAGATTGGTGGCCCCGAGTTTAGTACCTGGACAAGCGAATTTATTCCTGCTTACAGGCTGCAAATTAAAACCGATAGGCTTAAGAATGTCAAGTTTGAAGGCTGGAAAAAATCTGCAGAGAATAGGTGGGAAGTTCTTCTGACCCACTCCCAAATGGTACTGTATTCCTTCCTTTTGTCTTGAACTTCAGCCACTAGTTTTTTATCATGGGGAATTCCTTAATTTGTGTTTCTATAATATGCTACTTGATTTAAAAGTTTATGTTTTAGTAGTGGAATAGCTCAATATTTATTTCTTAATATTAGACATGCGAGTTTTTTGTGCAAATGATTCTATGGAATTCACGTGTTATAGTGACTTGCTTGCCTGCATAGGTACACAGAATTGCATGTTAACACAGCAATGACTTGGTGTAAACATATAACACAGAGGGCAAAATACTCATTGCGCCTGATATGGTTTGATGCCTCATGTCTCACATTGAGGTCCCCTAGGTGGTGACCCCATGTTCCTGAATCTGCTTTTGGAATAACTTCAGGAGCATCAATCTTCTCCCGCACAAGTATAAGTGTCTAACTGGAAGAAGCCGACCTAGGGATAGAAAGAAATATTCAGGAAATGAAATAATTTTCTTTGGGGGCGTGAGATATGTAGCTGGGGAGTACACAGCCGAATAACCACAAGGACTTCCAGCATAGCTGAACTAACCAGAAGGCACCCAAAGGCTAAAACATGGATATGTCTTTTAAATTAGAAATCCAAGTTGGATGACCAAAAAGCATAGATGACTTGGAGGATCACAAAATGCAACACAAGAAGGGGTGAAACTAGCGCTTGCATGAAGGAAGAAGTCAATCAATAGGAATGGAGACAGGGAGGAGAGGTGTTGTGATAAGATGGGCATTGAAGCATCTGAATGCTTGCTTGAGGGCCTGTTACATTTAAATATATTGAATTGGGTCATATGCGTTTCTTGTCTTTCACAATTTGCTTATCACTTGATTTTCTTTACTTTCTTCTTATAATCTCAGCTCCCTTCTCCAATTCTTGCTGGTTCAATTTTGGAAACATAGAGCCAATTAGCACCAATTAAGGATATGGGGAAGACATGTAAAAAATTAATTGTCTCTAACACAAGCATTTTTCTTTCCCTAAAATAATGCAAACAAAGTTATGAGTATCATTATCTTTGGAGGTCCTGAGCAAAAATTTATATTAATTGAAATAGCATCCATTGTTTTTTTAGTGCATAACAGTGGACAAGTCCTTTTCTGTTGGCATGGTTCTAATTCAAGAAATTTGCAGGTTGAATTGGCCAATGTTCTAGATATGTACTATGAAGATCTGTATACACTCTCTGATAAACAGCTATCATGTGGTGTGGTTGCAAATTTTACCAACTTGCCAATAAATAAGGTACTCAAATGCATATTATCTATACTATTTATTCGTTTGTTGAACTTGACAATTGAAGCCTTGATTTCATATGACTACCATATATGGGAAGGTTATTTTTGGCCTCTTGGTTCATAAGTGAAAAATGTAACAAATTAAGGAATAAGCAGTTGTCTCATGCTGAAAGTAAAATAAAATTCATAAATGAATTGGGAATTGGGAAAGAGATGTCAAAAGTTGTAAAACTAGTAATAAGGAGATGTGGTAAAACTTAAGGCTATATATATATATATATATATATATATATATATATTTGGGGGGAGGGGGGTTGGGACGAGGTAGTGAACATTGTCATTTTGCAATTATCTAGCAATTTTCTGATAGTTTCAGCATTTATTCTCAATATTCAACAGCTTGATGGATCGTTTGTGCTATTGAATTGAATTGAATATGATTAATTGGTTTATGTAAGCTCTAGGAAAATATTTCGACATAAAAAAAAAAAAAGGTCTAGGAAAATATGATATGCAATTTGGGATGTCCATATATTTGGAGAATCCTGTCGTAATGCACCTAAATTTGAAAGCACTGATGTGCAGTATACAGTCTTCAGTTTATTGTGTTTCTTAGTATTAGCTATTATTATTATTTAATTTCTTTTGGTTTTTGTTTTTGGTGGGTGTAGGATGTTTACTGTTCACTATATATGGTATATTTTATTGAATGAAAACATTGTGATTTACCCATGATTAAATTGAGTTGAGTTATAATTAGGCTTGTTGAGTTAAATTGAGTTTATTGACTCAAGGTTATTTGGGTTTTACTCTTTCTGCAGAGAAGCTCTTCTCTGCTGAAAATGCTGTCTGTCTCCCTTGCTAGTGGAATTTTTCTCCTCACCATCAGTGTTCTGGGTCAACTTTGTTTGCCTTATATTCACAAGGGAAGAAATTACACCAGAGATCATTATTCACTTCCATCATCTGAAACTGACTATGCACAGCATCAGGCTCTGGATGCTGCTAAGGTATGTCTGAGAGCATTATACCTGTTCACTGGTATACCTTCTTTTTCTTCTTGGGTGTATAAAATCTGCTCAGTCAGTGTATGCTTAGGCAGCATGAGAGGCTGCCATTCACACTGGGTTAGTCTTGTTACTAATCCCTCTAGTATATTATTGAAGTTATATTTATGTTCTCCGGACCTTTAAAATCCCCTATACTTCTTGCATAACATGACATGGGTATTGGTATGCAATCAGTGCTCGATATGATTTAGTTGTGCTCAATATATCAAAGGAAATAACAAGAAATTGTTAGTTTTGACACTTCACTGTGCCCTTTTGTTGAAATTTTTTTCACTGTTCATATACCCATCAGGGCAATCCATATCCATGCCCAGATAATCTAGCTGTCAATGTTCAAGAGCTGTTGATTTTTCAATTGCTGTAATTTAAATCTTTTTTCCTTTCATGATGTACTGAGCTGT
>JAESVK010000327.1:248163-314866 GCA_017140935.1 Hamamelis virginiana | reverse complement strand
AAAAAAAAAAAAAAATGTCTAACAAAATATTAGACCTACATTAATATTTTAAGAACAAACAATAAAAATAATGGTAAAATAAGTGGTAAGGGAAACATGTCCCTAGGTTGATTGTAAACTTATTATCCATGGTTAATTAAATGTATTAACATGAGTCATATCATAGGATTTGTTAGTTGCTTTTAATATGATCGGCTGGTAGGTGCATGGAGCCATGAAGCTCGATCTCATGGAGCTAGGCTAGGATTGCCTGCTTCTTGCAATTGAGTTTCCGATAAGCATAGCTTTTCCGATGAGTGTTAGGGAGATGGCGTTTCATGATACAAGTTGTCCAGTCTTCACTCCTTGTAAGTAAGAGTACCTATTAACATCAATTCTTGACGGCTCGAAAAGCTAATGATAGGATGGTTGGCAAAAAGTGATTGTAGCCAAAGTTAGATTGGGGTGATAGATTGGGGGTGATAATCAATTCTCCCTCTCTCTCTCTCTCACACACACACATAAAGTTTAAGGATATTGTCAAATTTAGTCCAAATATTAATTCCAATATGCATGGAAAAGGTGATTCTCTTTCTACACTTAAGGCCAGCTGTTTGGCAAACTATGATTTTGAAGCAAGCTAGTTCTAAACCAATTAAGGTATTTAGTTTATCTCAAAACCAATTTTAAATAAAACTGATTTTGATTTATAAGTGTTTGATAAAATTAAGTTTTAAGTTGGTTTTTAAACTTGTGTTGTTTGGTTCCCATACACCTCTTGTGGAGACAAGGTAGAAAAAAAAAATAGAAAGAAAGAAGATCTGGAAAGAAAGAAGATCTGGAAGTGAAGAGAAAGGGAGGGGGTGAGGGAGAGGGCGGAGAGCTACAGTGCAAAAGGAAAAATATTCAAAATCTAAACCCAAATCAACAAATACCCATCAAAAGTTTATAAATGAAAAACCTAACCCACAAACCCCAACAAATACCAAACAAATAAAAAATTCTCTTTGTTTTAAAATAAAGTTATAAATCAAATAACTGACTGGTTGGACGAAGAAGAGGAGCTTATGGTGGCTGCCATAGGCTCCGGAAAAAAGAAGAAAAGTGGATGAAGATGACTGCAAGAAGAAAGAAGAAGAAGACGACGGCAGTGGCGGTGGCGGCAGCAACAACAGCAATGGTGGCTTCTATGGGCTTTGGGAAGACTGAGAAGTGGACGTAATTGACAAATGATGAAGAGGAAGATGACGGCGATGGTGGCTAAGTGGTGTTGCTTCCCTGCTGTCCAGCGTTTTCTTCTTTTTTCTTTCTTTTTCTCTCCTTCCCTATTTGCTTCATTTTCTTATCTGGTTTATATGAAAACCAAGGGAGCAGGTGGAACACCTTTGACCGGCTTTTGGGCTAAAATTAGCACAACTAAAAACTAGACAGTAGAGGTGGCCGCATTTACCAAACACGTTGCACCTATTTCGAGCCGATGTTATATGCTGTAGAACCAGTTTTTTGGTTTCCCAAACACCCACCTACCATCAAAATTTAAGATTTTAATCCCATAATTTAAAAAATAACCCTAATCCTAATCAAGCCGGCCTAGAATCACAATTTTTCATTGCACCCACCTCTTTACCCACAAGACCTCAAACAATGGCCGAAGCTCCACTGCTTTAATTAATTAGAATCAAGCCTAGAATCAGTATTTTTTTTTTTCTTGGCACAGGTAGAAATTAATTAGCTGTGAGTTGTTAGTCTATTGGTAGCAAAAGAAAACACCGTAATGCGAAAATTGTGGAGCACCATGGGAATATAAGTCCACCACATCAAGCAAACCTACACACAAGCCTCACCTTTGAGAAGGTTCGAATCTATAACCTCTTACAAATACGTACCCCTCCCATTTTTTAATAAAGGCAACCATGATTGAAAACTCTAATTTGATAATATATAGAAAATAATGATCCAGTTAGCTATTGCTGACTTAGATTTAAGTCAGCTGAGCATTTATGGGCATTGGATCATTTCATCACTTAAAAAAGTCTTCATTCATGAGATGATCCAACGGCCATAAGTCTTAGCTGAGTTAGATCCAAGTGAGCAGTAGTTGAGCAGTTAGATCATTTCATTATATATATACATATATATGTCTTAGCTGGGTTAGATCCAAGTGAGCAGTAGTTGACTAGATCATTTCATTATATATATATATATATATATATATATAGAGAGAGAGAGAGAGAGAGAGAGAGAGAGAGAAGAAGAAGAAGAAGAAGAAGAAGAAAAAGAAAAAGAAGGAAATTGTAAGAAACCATAAAAACTTCAGATATCTCAATCAAAAACAATAATTATGCTCAAAGTGAAGAGTCAACAGAAAGCCCACTCCCAGACCAGCCCAAGATGACACCAAATTAGTTCTTGATTGAGAGGGGGGAAGAATTTTTGTTAAGTTTCCAACCAAAAAGTCTAAGCTTGTAGCGGGTAATGTTTTAAAATCTGAACCGTTGATCAACCTTGGTTAAGGGTCAACCGGGAACCGTGACATCATATATATATATATATATATTATAATTTATTTATTTATGTATTAAAAATAGGGTACTTCTCTTTTCTTTGTAATAAAAACATGGCAAGTGGGATTATATTTTTGTTTGTTTTGTTAATTGGCCTCCCGTTTTTCATTAAAAAAATCAAAAGAAGTGCCTAATAGCTTTCTTCATAAAAACAAATGGCAAGTGGAATTATTGTATTTTTTTTTTGGGTATAATTGGTCCCCATGTTTTTTTATTAAAAAACACAAAAGAAGTGCTCCAAATACGAGGAGCCTACAATTTGGCCATTTGGGAGGAATTTTTTGATTAATTAACTCATTTATCCCTCATTTTTTTATAATTTTTTATGAGAGTTTAGGGCTATTTTAGTCATTTGGATAAATTTATTATTTTGTCAAAAATCTGGCTGGTTTTAGTCACGGGTTGCCAAACTCAAAAACCCAGTGGTTGAACTAGTGGGTTGACCGGTTTTTACAAAATAAATCGATTTTCAACTCAACTAGGTTTTAGAGAGTTAATATATCAACCGAGAAGGGGATCCAGGTTCCGATTTAACCGATCGGGCCTGTCCGGGTTTTAAAATACTGCTTAATTGAGAGCCCAATATAGGTATATGAGAAATAATGAAACTATAGCAAGTGTTTTTTTTTAGGTGATTGGGGGAAAAGTGGATTTTATTCATTTATACTTTTCAACAAATAGAAAAGAAGAAGAAGAAGAAAGATATATGATGGGTCACGTTCCCGTGACCATTCTTTTATCCATTAATACTACCGGTGGAATACTTTGAGAATCCGACCGTTGGATTAGGTACTCTACTTATACAAGTCATATATGTTGAAAATCACATTGATCCAACTGTTAGAATTTAAAAAATCTCACATTAAAAAACTATGGTGTTTCTAATTATAATAATTTTTACAATTACATTTTTTAGAAACCAACCGTCGAATCATTGTGATTTTTGGCATACGTAATGAATATAAACAGAATATCTAATCCAATAGTCGGTTTGTCAAAATATTCGACCTACATTAGTGTTTTGAAAATAAATGATAGAAATAATGATAAAAAGAATGGGTAGAAAAACCTGTCCCATAAATGATATATTTATATGATGTGTCTAAGCAAATTATCTACAATCGGAAAGGTTATAGTAGGGGCAGAAAAATGTTTATTTTTTATTATTTATATCATATTCAGGGCAGACCCTAGGCATATGTCAGCAAGGCCGTCGCCTAGGGGCCCCAAAAATATTTAAAAAATTAGGCTCCCTAAGTGAACACTCATATATATTTTGTGGTGCAGAAAGAGCCGCCCATACGAAAAATGCTACACTGACCATTTCCACCATGAAAGCTGTGAACCACCACCACGAACGTTAAGTCAGCATCATTTTGTGATTTGTGAAAGGAATAGTTTCCTACTCCGGCCCAGTGGTCCAGCTTATCTGGATAATTGCCAGGTCCTTAAAGTAGCATTCCAAATTTCCAATACCTCGTGAGGCCCAGCTGCTTCACCACCAGCGGATCAGGATTGTGATATCCGTGGAAGAAAATAAATGAGCAAGGAAATAAATAAATAAGGCAGAATTTGCTTTTGATAAATACTTTTAATAAAAAAAAAAATTCTTTTTTATTTTTTTATTTTTTTACTTTTAAAAACAAATAAGCACTTAGAAAAAGCAAATTCAAACTGTGCCTAAATAAATAAGTATAATTTTCAGTTTCCCTCTAATTGGCTGGCTCATATGCAACTGAACCAAATCAATTGCAGGTTTGATTGCTATTATATATATTTAAGCACAATGCTATATCTGAAATAAATCCAAATCCTTCATTTATTATCAGAGAGTAGGTATATTAGTGTTAGAAGATTAGTTGAACCAAAGGTTTATGATTGGAGAGAGAGAGCATATATATAAGTATAAAAGGCTCGTGTGCCTTTTCATGCCTGAAGGGCTGCCAGTTGAGTGAAATTTGTTTCTTGCTATTTGGAGTTACAAAACTTGCAGAAGGTGTGAATCCTTTGATTCCCCAAAGTCCCAACTTCTTAATTATATTCTGCTATATATCACCTTCCTTCCAACACAATTTTCTGTGGAAACTATCACAAAGCAACTATGGGTGGCGAAACCTTTCACATAGCCATGTATCCATGGTTTGCCATGGGCCATCTTACTTCATTTCTTCACATCTCCAATAAACTTGCAGAGAGAGGCCACAAAATCTCCTTCTTCTTACCCACCAAAACACAACCTAAATTAGAGCCTTTCAACCTCCACCCACATCTCATCAACTTCATTCCGGTCACCGTTCCTCACGTAGATGGCCTCCCACCGGGAACAGAAACAACATCTGATGTTCCTTCCTCATTGCATGGGCTTATCGTCACTGCCATGGATCTCACAGAACCTGCCATTGAAGCTTCTCTTCGTGACCTCAAACCCCAATTCATCTTCTTTGATTTCACTCACTGGTTGCCGGCTTTAACCAGTCGGCTAGGCATCAAGTCTATATGTTACTGCATCGTTAGCTCTGGAAGTGTAGGTTACTTGATGAGCCCGGAAAGAAAATTGAATGGCAAACAGGTAACAGCAGCTATTCTGATGGAGCCTCCACAAGGGTTCCCTTCTTCATCAATCAAACTCCACAAGCATGAAGCTCAGGCGCTAGCGGCCTTTATTACTGTTGAGGAATACAGAAGTGGTATATCGTTCATGGACCGCCTATTAATGTCCTTTAGTGGTTGCGACGCCATTGGTTTCAAAACTTGTAGGGAGATTGAAGGGCCTTACATTGAATATATTGAGAAGCAGTTTAAAAAGCCGGTGATTCTGGCCGGACCGGTGGTTCCTTTGCGGCCAACTTCAGCACTGGAAGAAAGATGGGCAAAGTGGCTTGGAAGATTTAAACCTGGAACTGTGATATTCTGTGCATTTGGAAGTGAATGCATCCTAAAAAAGGATCAGTTCCAAGAACTTGTTTTGGGTTTCGAGCTTACAGGTTTACCGTTCTTTGCCGCCTTAAAACCGCCAGCAGAAGCCGAAGCAATCGAGCTGGCATTGCCGGAAGGGTTTGTAGAGAGAACACAAGGAAGAGGGATTGTTCATGGAGGATGGGTTCAGCAGCAACTAATCTTGGGACACCCTTCTATTGGGTGCTTTGTGACTCACTGTGGATCAGGATCCTTATTGGAGGCTATGGTGAATGAGTGTCAATTGGTGCTGCTGCCGCATGTAGGGGATCAGATTATCAATGCAAGGATGATGGGCGGAGATTTGAAGATTGGGATAGAAGTTGAAAAAGTAGAAGAAGATGGATTGTTTACTAGAGATGGAGTCGGCAAGGCAGTGAAGTTTGTAATGGATGATGAGAGTGAGGTGGGGAAAGAGGTGAGGACTAACCATGCTAAATGGAGGGAGTTGTTGTTAAGAGAAGGGCTTGGAAGCTCTTATATTGATAGTTTTGTTCAGAAGCTGCAGGGCCTACTGGGATGATTTCATACTGGTAAAGTGGGTTATAATAATTAGAAATATCACGTGTTAATTAGAATGCATGATTTGATATTAAGTGCAATTATAAGGTACGTACAATTTGCGTAAAACCGTTTGCAGTCAATTTCAAACAGGTTTTGGAAAACATATCTTTGGATTAAATATCCTTCTTCATGCATGTAAGTCAAAAATTTAATTACAATGTTTCAATAGATAATTAATTGAAGTTATGTTTCAAAAGTCATATTACAAGTATGAGTCGCGTTATTCTTATCGCTTGCTTTACCATTACTTTTACCGTATCGTTCATTCTCAAAATACTAGTGTGAGTCCAATATTTTAAGAAATCGACCATTTGATTAGATTTCCTACTTATGTATGTCATGGGTGTAGAAAATTACAGTTATCCAACGGTCGATTTTTGAAAAACGTTATTTTACTTAGATATTTTAAGAAGGGAAATTATAGTTTGCCCACTGAACTATGGGCCATTTTTAAATTGCCCCTTGTGGTATCAATTGAAGCAATGTGTTCTCTAAACTATTGGCTGTTCTCAAATTATCCCATTCTCGCAGCTAGCCATTTATGTTTTTTGATTGAAAAATGGCGTTAGGTTTGATATATATATATATATATGTTTCATGATTTTTCTGAATATATTCTATTTGTTAGTAATTTTATTTATTGTATAGAGAAAATAATTCATAAAAATTAAAATTTGTTGAGAAAAATTATGAAAATTCATTAATATACTTATAAACACATTAGCAATTTAGGATAAATACTGCAAAAAAGAAAAAAAAAATGTCTAACAAAATATTAGACCCACACTAATACTTTAAAACAAACAATAAAAATAATGGTATAGCAAGCGGTAAGAAAAACATGTCCCTAGGGTTGATTGTAAACTTATTATCCACGGTTAATGATATGTATTAACATGAGTCATATCATAGGATTAGGGTTATTTTTAATATGATCGGCTGGTAGGTGCATGAAGCCATGAAGCTCTCATGGAGCTAGGCTAGGATTGCCTGCTTCTTGCAATTGAGTTTCCGATAAGCATAGCTAGGCTTATGAGCTTCATGTGTTTACTCCTCGTAAGTAAGAGTACCTATTAACCTTACAAATATATTAAAGGTTTATTTGAATTAACTTTTCTTAAAAATTATTTTTGCAGTTCAAAATCACCTCATCTGCGAGATGCAGTAATAATCAATTCTTGATACCTTGAGAAGCTAATGATAGGATGGTTGGTAGAAAGTGATTGTAGCAAAAGTTTGATTGGGGGAGTCTAACTTTTGCCATAATCACTTCTAATAAATTTAATATGAAAATTTTGATATACGAAGATATGGTTTAAACATAACTTCAAAGAAATATGTGAATATAGTTCTTCAAAACGTAATTTTTAAAAAATCTAACACAAACAGACCCTAACTATATATCGTTATGCCTTAAAGTTTGTTTGGATAAGCTATCACTTAAAAAAAAAAATCAAAAACGGGAAAGTGCAGAATATATTGAGCACAGCAACAGTATCCTTTCCTTTATAAAAAATAAAAATAAAAATGCATGTAGGATTCTTGTGAAAATTATGAAGTAATCCCATAAATTTTTGGGAGAATATACTTTACTCGTTCATTACCATTCATTCCAATTGAAGCAGCTGTAGCATTCTCTATAATTAGAGGTTGAAAAATTTGAAATGAAAGGTGATGATGAGCCATGTAAAATCCTAGCTCGTTAAGGATTTTTGGAGTTCAAAATTTCACTGCAAGATGGGGTGATAATCAATTTTTGATGGCTCGGGAAGCTACTGATAGGATGGTTGGCAAAAAGTGATTGTAGCCAAAGTTAGATTGGGGCGATAATCAATTCTCTCTCTCTCTCACAGTTTAAGGTTCTTGTTAAATTAAGTCCAAATATTAATTCCAATATGCATGGAAAAGGTGATTCTATAAGCACCACAATTTTATTTTTTTCCCACACCCACTCTCTTTCTACACTTACCTTCAAAATTTAAGATTTTAATTTTTCTCTAATCAAATCCCATAATTTAAAAAGTAACCCTAATCCTAATCGAGCCTAGAATCACAATTTTTCACTGCACCCCACCTCTTTACCCACAAGACCCCAAACAATGGCCGAAGCTCCACTGCTTTAACATGGACAAAAATAGGCCCTTGGTATAAGAGTGCTATACCAATAGGCCCTTGGTATAAGAGTGCTATACCAATAAGCCCCTGCCTTCTTTTATGATATTTGTATCTGTGAAAGTTTATTAAAATGGACAAAAATACCCTTTCATTAACAAGATATTATCTAATATTATCCAATATTATTAGAAAATCAACTTAACAGAATATTATTCAATATTATCTCCATGAATCAAGGAATATTTTGAAAGAATATGCACAGGGAGGATTTGCAGCGGAAGACAAACTATAAAAAATTTATAAACAAGAATCCCACCATACATATTCAAGCAGGAAATCGAAACAAGCATCGGATCATGAATAATACAAGTACAAGAATTAAACAACTTTAAAACATTGACTTACTTGATGATTGCCATTGTTGAAACCTCGTTCGAAACCGAGCTTCAAAGTGTATGAAGCCTCCAAGGTATCCACACGAACACAAGACCCTTCAAGCTTCCCGCACTTGTTCAACACTTGAATCAAAGCAAGATGGAGAGGGAGAGTGATAGAGCAATTCGGCCAAGAGAGAGCAAAGGCACTAGGGCCGGCCTCCTCAAGGGAATAAAGAAAATCACTCTTCCTTTTTAGGGTTTGGATGGACTAGTGCTAGCATGCACCCTCACCTTATGTATTTATAGATAAATACTAGGGTTTCTATTATTTGCAACTTAGTCCTCCTTAATTAACCTTTAATTAAAGAGCCCAAGTAAGTTACATAAAATTAGAAACTAACCCCTCTCCTAACTTAAAGAACTCACTTGTGTCCTTATGTGTGTGACCCTTTGGGTTCATCCCAACCTAGCAGTGGACAGGGACATCTCTATGTCTCATAAAATAGAAAGTTTCTATTTTTAGGTTCAATTGGAATAATTCCAATTATGCCCTCATTGATAACACTTTACCAATAGGCCTACACTGGTCATGAGTGACATCTAGCAACATATCATGACATACCCTAGGTATGGGTGAATAGCGGAACCATATGAACCCTTCATGTTACTTAATCCTTCATCCCCTAATGTCACTGTTAAGATATTCAGACATGGTTATTAAGTCAAACCATATCTTAACAACTTGTTAAATGTTCCACAAAATATAATTCTCAATAAGATAAACTCATGAAACACTTTTCACAGTTTACCTATCACCATGGCCATGGATTTCACACTGAGAATTATCTTTGTGAACGAACCTTGACATTCTCTCTCATCAAAGATGAAAGTGATGATTCCTTCTTGCGCACTCATTTACCTTCGTACATAACCCTACTAGAGCCAATGAGTACCGATTACACCCTTGTGGTTAAGGATGTACGAGATACTATCAAACTCAAGTGACCTATGCATAAGATAACTATGGTGCCTCAGGTCTAAGGATTACCAAATCAATGGTCGTAACAAAAGAATATTCTTTTGACTAATCTCCATAAGAACATTCTAGCAGATCATGTTCAGTGTACATATTCTCTAATATGCACCCATAGATTAACTATAGTGTCACTACAACGATAGGAAAGACTACCTATCCTCCCAATTGGAGCCAGTTTAAATCTGTGCTACTCTTAACGGTTTATTAAATATCCACTTTAATAAACCTATGAGTAGGAACTTGTTTAGAATAAATGTGTACTAGAAATATGAGTCTCCATATCTCAACAACTTTGAAATACATATTTCTTCTATCATTTATTCATGGACCTTATCATATATATTTAAATACATACGATAAGTTGTACCTTCAAATACATATAATATGAAATTGATATGCCCTTTTGGATTGGTTTTAGGGCATACCTCTAACATATTTCAAATATTGAAACTCATTTACAAAGGAAAGTTCATGCTAATCAACTTCCCTAAAATCAAGGGATTATATCATTAAGAGGATATTATCCAATATTATCAGAAAATCAACTTAACAGAATATTATTCAATATTATCTCCATGAATCAAGGAATATTTCAAATATTGAAACTCATTTACAAAGGAAAGTCCATCCTAATCAACTTCCCTAAATCAAGAGATTATATCAAGATAAACTTAAATCATATATACAAGACTCTGTTTGGGCCGAGTCAAAACATATGACTCATTGTGAACTTATTGTTCTACATTTGGAAAATTATTTACACATTAATCTGAGTCATGCCTCATTGTGGGCGTGACTCTTTATATAAAAGACTATTGAGTATAAATTGACACATTGTGGGAGTGATTTTTAAGTTTGAACCATAATCCAAAGTCGTGACTCAATGTGAGTGTGATTTTTAAGTTTGAAAAATTACACAGAGTCATGAATCATTGTGGGCGTGCTTAGACCATATTGGACCATTTCACAGAGTCGCGACTCTGTGTGGGCGTGCTTATTAATCTTGGATCAGTGCACAGAGTCATACTTTGGACTTGGTGATAAAAAAGACCATACTTTGGACTTAGTGATAAAAAAGACCATAATCAGGGGCCTATTGATCATTTTCCCTTTAAAGAATAACCCTAATCCTAATCGAGCCTAGAATCACAATTTTTCATTGCACCCCATCTCTTTACCCACAAGACCTCAAACAATGGCCGAAGCTCCACTGCTTTAACATGGAGCAGCAGTAATTTTTTTTTTTTTTTGGCACATGTAGAAATTAGCTGTTAGTTGTTAGTCCATTGGTAGGGAGAGAGAACACCGCAATGCGAAAGTTGTGGAGCGCTATGGGAATACAAGTCCACTACATCAAGCAAACCTATACACAAGCCTCGCCTTTGACGAGGTTCGAATACGTAACCTCTTACAAATACCCCTCCCATTTTTTAATAAAGGCAACCAGCCAATCATGATTGAAAACTCTAATTTGATAATACATATAGAGTAATGATCCAGTCAGCTATTGCTGACTTAGATTTAAGCCAGTTAAGCATTTATGGACATTGGATCATCTCATCACTTAAAAATGTCTTCATTCATGAGATGATCCAACGGCCATTAGTCTTAGCTGAGTTAGATCTAAGTCAGCAGTATCTGACTAGATCATTTCGCTATATATATAGGAGAAGAAAGAAACTGTAAGAAACCATAAAAACTTCATATATCTCAATCAAAAACAGTAATTATGCTCAAAGTGAAGAGTCAATAGAAAGCCCACTCCCAGACCAGCTCAAGATGACACCAAATTAGTTCTTGATTGAGAGGGAGGAAGCATTTTTTTTAAGTTTCCAACCTAAAAGTCTAAGCATGTAGCCAGTAATGTTTTAAAATTCGGACCGTTGATCAGCCCAGGTTAAAGGCCAACAGGGAACCGTGATGTTATAAATATATTAATTATAAATTATTTATTTATTTATTAAAAATAGGGTACTTCTCTTTTCTTTGTAATAAAAACATGGCAAGTGGGATTATATTTTTGTTTGTTTTGTTAATTGACATCCTGTTTTTCATTAAAAAAATCAAAAGAAGTGCCTAATAGCTTTCTTTATAAAAACAAATGACAAGTGAGATTGTTGTATTTTTTATTTTTTTTGTATAATTAGTCCCCATGTGTTTTATTAAAAAATACAAAAGAAATGCTCCAAATACGAGGAGTCTACATTTGGCCATTTGGGAGGAGTTTTTTTGGTTAATTAACTCATTTACCCCTCATTTCTTTAAGGATTTTTATAAGAGTTTAGGGCTATTTCAGTAATTTGGAAGGATTTTTTTATTTTGTCAAAAATTTAGCTGGTTTTAGTGACCCGCTGCCAAACTCAAAAACTCGGCGATTGAACCGGTGGGTTGACTGGTTTTCACAAAATAAACAGATTTTTTACTCAACTAGGTTTTAGAGGGTTAATCCACCTGAAGGGGGATCCGGGTCTCGATTTAAACGTCCGAGCCGGTCCGGGTTTTAAAACATTGCTTATTGGTTGAGAGCCCAATACAAGTATATGAAAAATAATGAAACTATAGCAAGTTTTTTATTTAGGCGATAGGGGTATAGTGGATTTTATTCATTTATACTTTTCAACAAAAACAAAGAAAAAAAAAAAGAAGAAGAAGAAAGATATATGATAGGTCATGTTCCCCTAATTAACCATTCTTTTATCCATTAATAATACCATCCATATATTTTCAAAACATCAATGCGGGTGAAATATTTTGAGAATCTGACTGTTGGATTAGGTACTCTTCTTATACAAGTCATATATGCCAAAAATCACATTGATTCAACAGTTAAAATTTTAAAAATCTCACATTAAAAAACTATGATGTTTCTAACTATAATAATTTTCACAATGACATTTTTAGAAACCAACCGTCGAATCATTGTGATTTTTGGCATACGTAATGTATATAAGCATAATATATAATCCAACAGTCGGTTTCTCAAAATATTCGACCCACATTAGTATTTTGAAAATGAATGGTAGAAATAATCGTAAAAAGAGTGGTTAGGAGAACCTGTCCCATAAATGATATATTTAGACGATGCGTCTAAGCAAATTATCTACAATCGGGAAGGTTATAGTAGGGGTAGAAAAAGGTTTATTTTTGGTTATTTATATCATATTCAGGGCCGGCCATAGGCATATGCCAGCAAGGCTGTTGCCTAGGGCTCCCAAAGTTATTTAAGAAAATAGGGCCCCCTAAGTGAGCACTCTTATAATAAGGCATTTCTCATTTGGTAACCCACATAGCATTTCTCATTTGGTAACCCACATATAGGGCTCATCTGTATTAGCATTTTCAAAAACAAATTTTTGAGCGCTATTTTTTTACATATATTTTTAAAATTATGTCCAAACCATTTTTGCACATATCAAAACTTCAATATTAGAAGTGTTTGTGATAAAAATTGGGGCCCCTAACTTTTTTCACAATCACTTCTAATATGAAAACTTTGTCACACATCCTATCAATTCTCAACTTGTCTAAAAGTGATTATCACCCCATCTATTTGATAAAGTAAAATTTTAAGTTTCAAAAGTAATTTTAAAAAAAGCTAATGCAAACGAGCCCATAATCCAACACTTATAAATATTCCATAAAAATACTTTGTAAGAGTTAGTGAGAGTGACGTATAAGATGTGTTTTGTTCCCATATACATGTGAAATTTAATTTCAAAATTCATAAGTTGTCTATATATATAGAGGGACGACATGTTCCCCTTACCGCTTTTTTATCACTGCTTTTACCACTCGTTCTCAAAACATCAATGTGGGTACAATATTTTGAGAAATCGAACATTGGATAAGATATGTTTTTTATGCAAGTCATACATGACGAAAATCACATTGATCTAACGGTCAAATTTTAAAAATTCTACTATAAAAAATTACGATGTTTTCTACTTATAGTAGTTTTTCAAAGTGGCATTTTTTAGAAACTGACTGTTGGATCACTGTGATTTTTGGCATGCATGACATAAATAAGAAAAAAAATCAAATCTAATGGTCAGTTTGTTCAAAATATTCATCCCACTTTAGTGTTTTGAAATGTAGGTAGACTTGTAAATATCGATGGTATGATATATTATTCAGTAGTATTTTGTGAGACTTTTTTTTTTTTTTTTTTGTGGTGCAGAAAGAGCCACCCATTCGAAAAATGCTTCACAGACCATTTCCACCATGAAAGCTATGAACCCACCACCACTACAAACGTTAAGAGTCCAGCATCATTTTGTGATTTGTGAAAGGAATAGTTTCCTACTCCTCTGGCCCAGTGGTCCAGCTTCTCTGGATAATTGCCGGGTCCTTCAAGTAGCATTTAAAATTTCCTATACCTCATGAGGCCCAGCTGCTATACCACCAGCAGATCAGGATTATGATATCCGTGGATGGAAATAAATGAGCAAGGAAAAATATTAAAAAATAAAAAAGTATAATTTTCAGTTTCCCTCTAATTGGCTGGCCCATATGCAACTGAACCAAATCAATTGCAGGTTTGATTGCTATTATATTTAAGCACATGCAATGCTATATCTGAAATGAGTCCAAATCTTTCATTTATTATCAGAAAATACAGAGAGTACGTACATGTTAGCTGAAAAAGAGAATGCTAGATCATCTACCACATCAATTAAGATACACTTTTGGAATAAATTTTAAGCACATTTACATTTTATTATTCTTAAAAAAGTTGTCAACTCTTTAAGAGCATCCTAAAAATTTCTCCAAAAAAAGTGTTTCAAATTAAGAATTTAAGTCTTTCATTTATTATCAATAAGGAAAAGTGCAACCCAAATGATGTGGCTGATGATAAATGATAATAAATGAATGACTTCAATTCATTTTGGAACACTTTTTTTGATAAATCTTTGTGGGATGTATATATATATATATTTTTTGATAATAAATGGCCGAAGCTCCACTGCTTTAACATGGAGCAGCAGTATTTTTTTTTTTTTCCCACAGGTAGAAATTTGCTGTTAGTTGTTAGTCCATTGGTAGGGTGAGAAAACACTGCAATACGAAAATTGTGGAGCACCTTGGGAATACAAGTCTACCACATCAAGCAAACCTACACACAAGCCTCGCCTTTTAGAAGGTTCGAATCCACAACCTCTTACAAACACCCCTCCCATTTTCTAATAAAGGCAACTATGATTGCAAACTCTAATTTGATAATTAATATATATATATATATATATATATAGTAATGATCCAGTCAGCTACTGCTGACTTAATTTAAATCAGCTAAGCATTTATGGGCATTGGATCATCTCATCAGATCATCTCATCGCTTAAAAAAGTCTCCATTCATGAGATGATCCAACGGCCACTAGTCTTAGCTGAGTTAGATCTAAGTCAGCAGTAGTTGACTAGATCATTTCAATATATATATATAGTCTCCATTCATGAGAAGATCCAATGGCCATAAGTCTTAGCTGAGTTAGATCTAAGTCAGCAGTAGCTGACTAGATAATTTCAATATATATATATATATATATATATATATATATATATATATATATATATGTATGTATATGAGAAGAAAGAAATTGTAAGAAACCATAAAAACTTCAGATATCTCAATCAGAAACAGTAATTATGCTCAAATTGAAGAATCAACAGAAAGCCCACTCCCAGACGAGCTCAAGATGACACCAAATTAGTTCTTGATTGAGAGGGAGGAAGCATTTTTGTTAAGTTTCCAACCTAAAAGTCTAAGCTTGTAACTGATAATGTTTTAAAATTTGGACCGTTGATCAACCCGGGTTAAGGGTCAACCGGGAACTGTGACGTGATAAATATATTAATTATAAATTATTTATTTATTTAATAAAAATAGGGTACTTCTCTTTTCTTTGTAATAAAAACATGGCAAGTGGGATTATATTTTTGTTTGGTTAAGTTAATTAGCCTCCTGTTTTTCATTAGAAAAATCAAAAGAAGTACCTAATAGCTTTCTTCATAAAAACAAATGGCAAGTGGGATTATTGTATTGTTTTTTTTTTTTTTTTTTTTGTGTGTATATTTGCTCCTCATGTTTTTTATATTAGAAAACACAAAATAAGTGCTCCAAATACGAGGAGTCTACAATTTGGCCATGTGGGAGGAAGTTTTTGATTAATTAACTCATTTACCCCACTTTTCTTTAAGATTTTTTATGAGAGTTTAGGGCTATTTTAGTCATTTGGATGAATTTTTTATTTTGTCAAAAATCCGGCCGGTTTTAGTGACCCGCTGTCAAACTCGAAAACCCGGAGGTTGAACCGGTGGATTGACCGGTTTTCACAAAATAAACCGATTTTTGACTCAACTAAGTTTTAGAGAGTTAATCCACCCAGAGGGGGATACGGGTCCCAGTTAAACCGGCGGATTGATCCTGGTTTTAAAACACTGCTTGTTGGTTGAGAGCCTAATACAGGTATATGAAAAATAATGAAACTATAGCAAGTTTTTTATTTAGGCAATGGGGGGTAAAGTGGATTTTATTCGTTTATACTTTTCAACAAAAAGCAAAAAAAGAAGAAGAAAGATATTCAGTCACGTTCCCCTAACCATTCTTTTATCCATTAATACTACCATCCATTTTAAAAACATCAATGCGGGTGGAATAGTTTGAGAATCCGACTGTTGGATTAGGTACTCTTCTTATACAAATCATATATGCCGAAAATCACATTGATCCAACAGTTAGAATTTAAAAAATCTCACATTTAAAAACTGTGATGTTTCTAATTATCATAATTTTCACAATGATATTTTTTAGAAACCAACCGTCGAATCATTGTGATTTTTGGCATACGTAATGTATATAAGCAGAATATGTAATCCAATAGTCGGTTTCTCAAAATATTCGACCTACATTAGTGTTTTGAAAATGAATGATAGAAATAATGGTCAGGAGAACCTGTCCCATAAATGATATATTTAGACGATGTGTCTAAGCAAATTATCTACAATCGGGAAGGTTTTAGTAGGGGTAGAAAAAGGTTTATTTTTGGTTATTTATATCATATTCAGGGCCGTCTCTAAGCGACGGGCCCTAGGCATATGACAGCAAAGCCGTCACCTAGGGCCCCCAAAATTATTTTTAAAAATAAGGCCCCCTAAGTGAGCACTCTTATAATAAGACATTTCTCATTTGGTAACCAACATATAGGGCCCATCAGCATTAGCATTTTCAAAAACAAATTTTTAAGTGCTATTTTTTTTACATATATTTTTAAAATTATGTCCAAACCATTTTTGCACATATCAAAATTTCCATATTAGAAGTGTTTGTGATAAAAATTGGGGTCCCCTAACTTTTTCCACAATCACTTCTAATATAAAAACTTTATGACCCATCCTATCAACACACAACTTGTCTAAAAGTGATTATCAACCCATCTCTTTGATTAAGTGGAATTTTAAGTTTCAAAAGTCATTTTAAAAAAAGCTAATACAAACGAGCCCATAATCCAACACTTATAAATATTTCATATAAATACTTTATAAAAGTTAGTGAGAGTGACGTATAAGATGTGTTTTGTTCCCATATACATGTGATATTTAATTTCAAAATTCATAAGTTGTCTATATATACAGGAACGACATGTTCCCCTAACTATTTTTTTACCACTACTTTTACCACTCGTTCTCAAAACACTAATGTGGGTACAATATTTTGAGAAATCGAACATTGAATTAAATATGCTTTTTATCCAAGTTATACATGACGAAAATCACATTGATCTAACAATCAAATTTTAAAAATTCTACTATAAAAAATTACGATGTTTTTTACTTTAATAGTTTTTCAAAGTGGCATTTTTTAGAAACTGACCGTTCGATCACCTATAATTTTGGCATGCATGACATAAATAAAAAAAGAATCTAATCGAACGGTCGATTTTTTCAAAATATTAGTCTTTTAAAATATAGGTAGACTTGTAAATACCGATGGTATGCTATATTATTCAGTAGTATTTTTTATCAACATAATTATAATTTTAAATTTTAAATTTTATAGTTCGATTGCTTTTAAATTATGCATGTTATAGGAGGGCTCCATTTTAGTAGCTTACCCAGGAATCCCAATCTTTGATGGCCGACCGTGATCATATTACTATTAAGAGCATTATAGCGAAGTTTAGTTGAAGGTAATATTATAATAAATTTTTTAAATTGACGTGGAGAGAGAATTTTGTGAGACTTTTTTTTTTTGGGGGCAGAAAGAGCCGCCCGTAAGAAAAATGCTACACAGACCATTTCCACCATGAAAGCGGTGAAAACAGTGGACCACCGTCCACCGACACAATCGTTAGAGTGCGGCATCATTTTGTGATTTGTGAAAGGACAACTTGCAGAAGGTGTGTTTCCCCAAAGTGCCAACTTCTTAATTATACTCTGTTATATATCACCTTCCTTCCAACACAATTTTCTGTGGAAAGTGGAAGCTATCACAAAGCAACTATGGGTGGCAAAACCTTTCACATAGCCATGTATCCATGGTTTGCCATGGGCCACCATATCCCATTTCTTCACATCTCCAATAAACTTGCAGAGAGAGGCCATAGAATCTCCTTCTTCTTACCCACCAAAACACAACTCAAGTTGGAACCTTTCAACCTCCACCCACATCTCATCACCTTCATTCCGATCACCGTTCCGCATGTCGATGGCCTCCCGCCGGGCGCAGAAACAACATCTGATGTTCCTTCCTCGCTGCATCCACTTATCATGACTGCCATGGATCTCACAAAACCTGCCATTGAGGCTTCTCTTCGTGACCTCAAACCCCAATTCATCTTCTTTGATTTCACTCACTGGTTGCCATTATTGGCTCATGGGCTTGGCATTAAGTCCATTCATTATACTATCGTTAACTCTGCAACTGTAGCTTACCTGATAAGACCAGAAAGAAAACTCAATGAAAGACAGTTAATAACAGCAGATGCCTTGATGATGATGCTGATGATGGAGCCTCCACAAGGCTTCCCTTCTTCATCCATCAAGCTCCACGCTCATGAAGCCAGGGAACTAGCTGCTATGGCTGTAAGAGAATTTGGTAGTGGCATACCTTTCATGCAGCGCCAATTTGACTCCAGAAGTAATTGCGATGCCATGACTTTCAAAACATGCAGAGAGATCGAAGGGCCTTACATTGATTATCTTGAGAAGCAGTTTAAAAAGCCGGTGATTCTGGCCGGACCCGTAGTTCCGGAGCGGCCAACTTCGGCATTGGAAGAAAGATGGGCAGAGTGGTTAGGAAGATTTAAAGCTGGAACTGTTATATACTGTGCATTTGGAACTGAGTGCATTTTGAAAAAGGATCAGTTTCAAGAACTTGTTTTGGGTTTTGAGCTTACAGGCATGCCGTTCTTTGCCGCCTTAAAACCGCCATTAGAAGGCGAAACAATCGAGCTGGCGTTGCCAGAAGACTTCACACAGAGAACACAAGGAAGAGGGATTGTTCATGGAGGTTGGGTTCAACAGCAACTAATCTTGGGACACCCTTCTGTTGGGTGCTTTGTGACTCACTGTGGATCAGGATCCTTATTGGAGGCTATGGTGAATAAGTGTCAACTGGTGCTGCTGCCGCATGTATTGGATCACATTTTCAACGCAAGGATGATGAGCAGAGATTTGAAGATTGGGGTAGAAGTTGAGAAAGGAGAAGAAGATGGGTTGTTTACTAGGGATGGAGTCTGCAAGGCAGTGAGGTCAGTAATGGATAATGATAGTGAGGTGGGGAAAGAGGTGAGCATCAACCATGCTAAATGGAGAGAGTTCTTGTTACGAAAAGGGCTTGAAAGCTCTTATATTGATAGTTTTGTTCAGAAGCTGCAAGACCTATTGGGGTGATTTCTTTTTGCTAACTAAATTGTGTGAATTTGATATCAATGGATCTATTTGAGTTGTTCCTTTGTTTGGTTTCATTGCATTGTCTCTGGCAATTTCTAAATTTTAGATTCGTATTCCAGCATATCCATCAGTTATACTACACATGTAGATAGTTAAGAGGATAAAAAATCCCAAATTCTTGGAACAGAGCTAAACACAGATAAAGAGAGATGTTTGATATGGGGAAGTCCCGGTGATGACATGTATTCATTGACTGAATCACTATAGATATCACTAGAATGCTCAATAATAAAGTATATGCATTATTGTACCTTTCTTACTTAGGTTTCGAATTTAATTACTATGCGGAATTTCAAATTTTAAAATTTATAAATGATTGGATTGTAAGTTCTTTGTTGAGATGAAAATTTTTGCAAGTTAGAATTGATAAATGGAATTTTAACATTTTATTGTTTGGATGAAAATTTTTGGGATAGAATTCTTTGCACAATTTGTTCCATTACCAAAGAAAAAAAAAATCCATTCAGTGTTTTCATCAAACATCTAGTATGCATTATCAGGTTGAACATTCAAAAAAAGTTTCAATTACCAGTAGCAATGATCTGTATATGCTCCACAGTCCACAAAATCCTCCACAAGAAGCAAAAACCATCATGGTACGTTGGCCAGTCACTAATCTCCGACTTTTTGCTCAGCAGTCACTTCCATCCCTCCAGCCAACTGGGTGGGCTCTAGTTGGTCAAGTGCCAATAATTGATTTTCTGTATTCGGTGTACTAATTTATCTATTAATATTTTAGGGAGCATTTTGACGTGTTATATAGACAGTTAGACACTGAAGTAATATCGACTAATATTTTTGGAATATTTTTTTTATAATTTGCACTTGTACTATTTGTAAGAGTGTGGATCCTATAAAAATTTTGATTAGCTAAAATATCGTTATATATATATATATATATATAATATAATTATAATTATAAAAGTAAACAAATAATCATATCCCATATATTCTACCGATAAAAAATAGAATTATAAAAGGAGTATATAAAGTGATACAGTCCATGAAGTTTACCAATTAGATTTGTTGCTAATCTTGAAAAATTAGTAGGCGCTGAACTCCACACGTGATGAACTACACATGGATGTGTGACACGCCATCAAAAAGCACAATCATACAGCTAGAAATTAGAGATGCAAGGTCACAAGAGAGAATATATATATATATATATATATATATGGTATCAAAGCCATTTGGCTTGCGGGAGTAGTGATTAGGTAGACTTTCAAGCTCCTGTAGAGGTAAAACTCTACGGCGGTGTGACTTTCGTAGCAGTAAGTCCCGACGGACAGGGCAGTCAGGCTATAGGTGTCTAACCAGGGTTTAGGGGTTTGGAGGTTCACTATGAGCTTCCTTCGTCGGTCGATGTCTGTGAGATCAGACACTCCCTCTAAAGGGAAACAGTTGGTTAACAGGAAAGAAACCAGATATACTGTAGATGAAATAGATTTATATGAGTGGAGAATACCTAGGGTACCAACCACAGATATTTATCATAGACCATTGTTAAAATTTTATGCAGATATGAATATCCAGTTAACAGAGCACAATGTCAATTGTGATTCTGATTTTGTCACAATCAAGCTCTTTGATCAAGAGAGTATTGAGAGACATTTATCAGAAGGTTATAAATATTTGCATATCGGACTTGTCCAAGTTGCTGCTCAACCCATGGGAAGAGAAGGCATGGATTTGTCAATTGTTATGGTCTTGAGAGACTGCAGATGGTTAAATTTTGATAAAAGTATGCTAGGAGGTATACAGTCAGGATTACATGATGGTCCAGTATATTTTAATTGTTTTCCGAATTACTGTATTAGTTTGGAAGATAAAAATATAATGGAAGTATTAACAGTTAATGTTAAGATTCATAATCCTGAGATCCTTCCAGGATCATTACCTGTTACCATCAGATCTAGGATACAGTATAAAGTGTATAATACCCATTTGAGTCATAGAGCAAGAGTAAGTTCTCCTAGTGGGGAAACTCTTATGATTCAAACAAATGTTAGGAATAAAAAAGAAATAATTCATCCTAGGAAGATTCTTTGGCATGAGCTTACCATTCCTGATGAATGGAGACTCCCAAAGATAATGCCTAAGATAGAAGTTAAACAACCAGAAGAAGATAATTCTTCTACAAATGTTCAAAAGTTAACTGAATATGATGATGGAAGTGTTGGGATAAAATTCTCAAATGATAGAAGAAATTCTTTCAGACTTCCTATGAAACCTGAAAAAAGAACTTTTGAGACATCTTCTAGAGCTTCTTGCTCTTCTGTCCCAACTAGGATATTTGAATATAAAACTACTGAACCAGATTTAGTAGGAGTTAAAAATTCAAATATACCTAGACCTTTTTATACAACAGAACCAAAGGATTCAGTTCACTCTGATTCAGAGACACAAGAGACACCTCCAATGTCTCCTACACAGTCTCAAATGGATCCTCAACTCTGTGTTATAGAAAGAAAGTTCACAATAGATAAAGTATTTTTGAGAAAAGATTTTTATTGCGAAAGCAATAAAAAACCAAAAGAATGGTTTTTTAAAACATTTGAAAAACCCCAAAGAGATAAAATTCAAGAGGAATATTATGCTTGTATGAATAAACATAAAACCCATATCTATTTCTTTACATGGTTTGAAATTTATGCTGAAAAAAATTCAGTAGAATTTCCGTTTGTTAAAGAAATAAATATGGCAGGTAAAAACACTACTCTCTAGAAGACTGCTCAAAATACCCATAAGGAGTCAATCCACCCTCCAATGGAAAATTTTGAGATAAGTCACAGAAATAGTGTTATTACAGCTTCTCCATTTAAGACTTTGAAAAAGTCTCCTACAGATAAGACTTCAGAAATATCTTCTACAGATAAGAACTTCCAAAGGATTATGGAGCAGAATAATTTTTCAAATCAAACTTTGAAAACTATTGGTGATCAGTTATCAAGGGTTGAAAACCTTGTCCAAAAGGAGAAAATTACTCCTGACAAAGCTGATGAAACACCAATATTCAAACCTCATGAAATATCTAAAAAACACTCCCAACAGTTGTCTAAGACTGTGTTTTCTGAGATAGAAAAAAGGTTAGAAATCTTAGCAGAAGTAGGTACTAGAATAGTTCCAGACACTCCTGAAACTTCTAGAAAAACTATTGCTGTTATAGAAAAGGTTGAGCCTGAATCTGATGATGAAGTATCACAGATTGAAGCAGCTTTAAATGCTTTAAATTCTAGTATAACATCTAATAGACCTTTAAGAAACTTTTATCCTAGACCAACATATCCAGATATGCAGATGGAGGAAAGAGGAACCTTCCACCAAGCTACATATCATGGAGGTACCATCTATGAATGGAACATAGATGGAATGACTGAATATCACATAATCAACTATTTACAGGAAATGACTATGTTTTGCACAGCATATAAATCAAAGTCTCCTGATATAGGTGATCATGCAGTAGCTTCAGCATTAATTGCTGGATTTACTGGTCAGTTAAAGAGTTGGTGGGATAATTATCTTTCAGCTACTGAAAGAACAAACATTCAAAATGCTGTTAAAACTGATAATACTGGCACAGTCATTAAGACTGAAGATGATGAAGAAATAGAGGATGCTGTTGCTACTCTTATTTTCGCCATTGCCAAACATTTTATTGGAGATCCTTCCAAAATCAAAGATAGATCTGCAGATTTGTTAACTAACTTGAAGTGTCCAAAACTTCAAGATTTCAGATGGTATAAAGATATGTTTCTCACCAAAGTTTTGATGAGAAATGATTGTAATCAACCATTCTGGAAAGAGAAATTTATTTCTGGTTTACCAAATCTATTTGCAGAAAAAATTAGGATAAAACTTAGAGAAAAACATGATGGAATGATTCCTTATGATAAACTTACTTATGGTGACATAGTAAGTACTATTCAACAGGAAGGTATTACATTGTGTAATGATTTTAAGTTAAAACAGCAGATGAAGAAGGAAAAAATGGAGAGTAGAAAAGAACTGGGATCATTTTGTGAACAGTTTGGATTTACTTCCTTTAAACCTGCTCCATCGAAAACAGCTAAAAAACATGCTAAAAAGGTTGCTCATTCGAATAGTAAATCTAGTAATAACCAGGGTTATAATAGGAGATTTAGTACTAAGAAAAATCCTAGAACTAGTAATTCTAGAAAGAATAGTAGTAATAAAGGTAAGGGTAAAGGAATTGAACATTGGCTTCAACCACCATCAAGTTCAAAACCTTCATCTTCAAATGCTAATGGTCCTATTAAAAAGCCAGGTGTTTGCTATAAGTGTGGCAGATTTGGTCATTATTCCAAATCATGTCCCATGAAGGCAAAAATTAATGAACTTAATGTTAGTGATCAATTTAAGAAAATTTTAATGGATATTCTTCTTATTTCTGATGAATCAGAAATCATTTATGAGGAAGAAGAAGAAGGACTTCAAATTGATGAAATTGCTTCATCAAATGAAGAATCTACTTCTGAATCTGAAGAAGAAGATGAGAATTGTAAACAGGATTGTAAGTGTATCAATGTCATAACTAGAGAACAGAATGTTCTTTTTGACGCTATTGACAAGATATCAGATCCTGCTGTTCAAATGGAATTTTTGTTAAAACTTAAAGATAGTTTAACTGATAAACCTAAGACACAAAGTTCAAATAAAGTTTATAATCTTAGCGAAATTTTACAAAGATTTGAACCTAAAGAGAATAAAGAGATAACCATCCAAGACTTAAAACGAGAAATTAATCAACTAAAAGTTGAGATCAAAGATCTTAAGATGAATATGGATAGTGATATTAGTAGACTTAAAACTCAGGTGAGCTTACTTCTTTTAAAACAAAAGAAAGAATCAAGTTCGTCTAGTAATACTTCTACTAATAAATCTGATGCTGATGATGAACAAATTAATGAGGCAGCTTTGTTATCTCCTGAAGATGAAGATGGCTTTATTAATTTCACAGCAGAAGATGGATTTATTAACTTGATAACAAGAGTAACATTTCAAAGATGGAATGTTAGGTTAACCATCACTATCAATAAAGAGTATAAACTTGATATCATTGCTTTAGTTGATTCTGGTGCTGATCTTAATTGTATTCAGGAAGGACTTGTTCCTACTAAATACTTTGAGAAAACATTAGAAGAACTTGGTACAGCCAGTGGTACAAGGTTAAATATTAAATATAAATTATCTAATGCTCATGTTTGCAATAATGGTATTTGTTTTAAGACTCCATTTATCCTTGTTAAAGATTTAAGGCAAAATGTGATTCTTGGAACACCTTTCCTAAATCTTCTCAATCCTTTTAAGGTTGATGATCAAGGAATTACTGCAAACATAAAAGATAAGGAGGTATTCTTTCATTTTATATCTCCACCCATAGATAAAAATATTAATATTTTAAGGGATGCTTCTATATTTCCTGAGGTCAATATGATTCAAAGAAAGGAAAATCATCTTTTCTTTCTTAAAAAGGAAATAAAGCACAAACAGATAGAACATCAGTTAACAAATTGGAAACTACAACAATCTATTCAAGAATTCAAAAAGAAACTTGAATTAGAAGTTTGTTCTGACTTTCCTAATGCATTTTGGGAAAGAAAGAAGTATATTGTAAGGCTTCCTTACAATACTGATTTCCAAGAACATATGATACCAACAAAAGCTCGTCCAATTCAAATGAATGCAGAGCTTTTAGAACATTGTAAAATTGAGATACAAGATCTGATCAATAAGAAGTTGATTAGAAAGAGTAAATCTCCTTGGAGTTGTGCTGCCTTTTATGTTCAGAAAAATGCTGAACTTGAAAGAGGTACTCCAAGACTTATTATCAATTATAAACCGTTAAATGATGCTTTGCAATGGATAAGATATCCATTACCAAACAAACAAGACTTAATCACAAGGTTAAGTAATGCCACCATCTTCTCAAAATTTGATATGAAATCTGGTTTCTGGCAGATCCAGATAGATGAACAGGATAGGTATAAAACAGCTTTTACTGTCCCTTTTGGACATTTTGAGTGGAATGTTATGCCTTTTGGTTTAAAGAATGCTCCTTCAGAGTATCAGAATATAATGAATGATATATTCACACCATATTCAAATTTTACCATTGTTTATATTGATGATGTTTTGATTTTCTCTACATCTATTGATCAACACTGGAAGCATTTGAATATATTCTTTAAAACCATTAAGCATAATGGATTAGTTTTGTCTTTATCAAAGATATCTCTTTTCCAGTCCAAGATTAGGTTCTTAGGACACCATCTTCATCAGGGAACTATCATTCCTATAGAAAGATCTATAGAGTTTGCTAGCAAATTCCCAGATGTCATTGTTAACAAAACCCAGCTACAGAGATTTCTTGGAAGTCTCAATTATATCTCGGATTTTTTCCCAAATCTGAGTCAGTTATGTGCCCCTCTTAGGAAGAGACTTAGAAAGAATCCTCCTGAGTGGAATGATGAGATGACTAGAGTAGTCAAGATTATCAAAGATAAGGCTAAACGCCTTCCATGTCTTAACATAGCAGATCCCTTAGCCTTTAAAATAGTCCAAACTGATGCCTCAGGTATAGGGTTTGGTGGGATCCTATTGCAGAAAGATGAAAATAACAAAGAAAAGATAGTCAGATATCATTCAGGAACTTGGAATCCTGCCCAGCAAAATTATTCTACTATAAAACAAGAAGTTTTAAGCATAGTTTTGTGCATAAATAAATTTCAAAGCGATTTGCTAAACAAAAAATTTTTGGTTAGAGTTGATTGCAAATCTGCTAAAGAAGTTTTACAAAAAGATGTTAAAAATCTTGCATCAAAACATATTTTTGCTAGATGGCAAGCTATATTATCTATTTTTGAATTTGATATTGAATATATTAAAGGAGAATCAAATTCTGTCCCTGATTTTCTTACCCGGGAATTCTTACAGGGCATCAATGGCTCCAAAGAAGGATAAGGGCAAAGCCCCTTCAGTATCCTCTTCTGTTAAAGGGCATCAGGCCCATTTTGTTAAAGGGCATCAGGCCCAATCAGTTAAAGGGCAACCTGCCCAAACAGATAAATTTTGGCATCCTGCCAAGGATATCCCCATCGGACCTATGGTTCGATCCAAAGAATCATATGTTGTTAAAGATAAGCCTTCTTGGGCTTCAATTGCAGAAGATGAAGATGAATCTTATCTTGTGCTTCAAAATCCTTTTGAAGTACTTTCTTCTGATTTTCAAAAAGGTATCAAATATAGTCAAGATGCTTTTCCAGCTCTGGCTAAAACATTTTCTGATTCTGTTAAAACTGTAGTGGCTTCAAGCCCTACTCTTGTTAAATCAAAGTTTATTGAGAAGCCTCAAAAGCTTCACATTTTTGCTATTGAAAAGGAATTGGTTAAATTTCAGAAAGAACCAATTAAGTTAGCTCAGATAATGTTTGGTGATGATTTTCAGTATCCCTCTTCAACCCCTGAGAAAACTCAGGAATTTTATGAATTCATTTTAGTGGATTCTGATTCTGTATCATTTAAACATTATCCAGATGTTAAAGACCCTTCTCAAGTTAATCATACCACTTGCAAAATCTCCAATGTTATTTCTTTATCTAGATGGGGAGCTTCTCCTTATCTTTATAAGAAATTTTCTCATCATTATAACCCTCCGAGTTATAATTATTGGGATTATCAGCAAGCTTGGTATAATGCCTTTTATTTTCAGAATAAAGATCACCGTCATTCATGGATGATCTTATTCGATAAGGCATTCTCTTTTGATATCCCTTTTTGGTTTCTACATTGGTGGAACCATTTTGGACCAACCCAAGATATCTTTCCTAAACCGGTTCTTGATGGATATTCTATCTTTCAAGAAAAGATTTATGTTCCTCCAAGCCTCCAAGGATATCCTAAATTGTTAATGTTTTTTGGACAATTTGGATTAGCTTGGATTTTTTATTGGAAATATGAGATAACACCTTCAGGTATTCTTCCTAATTTGAGTAGATCTTTCCATATCAAATGGTGGGATGGTTTCTCTCATAAGGATGTTACAGATAAAGCAGTTATGGAATGGTTCAAGAAAAGGCCTGGTACTTCTAGTATTGGTCTTGGAGAACAATCAAAGTTATTAATGGGAAAGAATAAGATTGTCCAGAATATGATAACAGCTCCTACAACATCTAAGAAAGATTTGTTGAAGCAGTTAGAAGCAGCAGTTTCTTCTATCAAAGAAGAAATTTCAGATAATGAAAGCGAGGAGTCTTCCTCTCCAGTTATTGATTATGCTCAGGAGAATGAAGACGATTGTTTCGGAATCTTCGCTCCTATCAGATAAAACAGGAATCTCTGCTTTCGGTGCAAAGATTTCACAGATATCAATGTAATCAGCATCCAAGGCTCCTTTCGGCTCCTCGAGATGCTCCAGACAGCTTTTCTTGGTTAAATCAATAGTGCTACAGTAAAAAGTAAATTTACTATTCACTATTCACAAGATAAAGCAGTCAAAAGATTAACAGTACAGCAGACAGTCATTATGAGTTCACATGATGGCTTTGGTTAAAGAAGACCTTATCAAGTCTATAAAAGGATCATTTGTATTCGTAAGAGGGCAGAGTTTGTTTTTGGGTTTCACTTGTTAGACTCCCATTTCCTCTCAACCTTGTTATCCCCTCTCCATCCTCAGATAATTCTCCATATTGTAATTTTTGGTTATCAAAGCTATCAGGCCGCTTGATCGGTCATATCTTTTGTAAGTTTGTTATCTTTGTTATTTTTCATTAATATAAATCATTTTCAGTTATATTATATTTGTTTTCTTTTATGCATATCAATTGTTTTTACTGTTATTATATATATATATATATATACGAATTGGATCTCCTGGGCGCCGTCGTTTAAGAGCGACTCCGCCAATCCTGAAAGGAGCACACACAGACGGCTGCAATTAAAAGGGCCTTTTGACATTGCAAGTTTGTGTCGGTAGTGAGATAAATGTAGAGTAGGTTAGATTGTGAATTAACTTAGTGAAATGGGGAGACACATTACAATTATCGTAAATGGTTGTATCTATCATCGTAAATGTAAGATCTCGGTTTTGGTGAATGGCATATTGGCTTGAAAATTGACTGTTATCGATAATTCTAAATTGGAATTATCGATAATAAGTGCTTACATCACTTGATTTTGGCTAATGCTTTGCATATGCATATGACCACTAATGTTTGCGTTTTATACCACTAATGCTTTGCATATCGATAATAAGTGCTTACAAAAATACAATGATTTTGCCTAATTTTTAAATCCTCAATTATCATATTGCTTGTTCCATTATTGATCACATGCATATGACCGGTTTTAATTTAGAAATAATAATTGCTGTGTAAAAAATAATAATTTTTTAATGGTTTTAATTTAAATACTATTAAATATTTTAATTTGAAAACTAATTAAATGAATATTAAATATTAATTTAGTAAATTTAACTCAAGAAATTAAATTAAATTCAAAATGTTTTATCGATTATTAATTGTAATTGGAATAACTCAATTTTATTTTTGCCATGTCATCACTTGTAGTGTTACTTTAAAGTGTGCATTGTAGCATACATGGTTTTAAATTAAAGTGTGAAAGTTAAAGGGTGAAAAGATGGACACGTGTCACTTAAACAATGGAGTTGATGTGGCTAAATGGTTGGTTTTAAAGTGTGATGCTCTTAGTCTTTCTATTAGTGTCAGACTAACACAGTTGATGTGGAAATTACGCTCCAATGGAGCACTTCAAGTCAGCTTCATTTCCGGCACCATATATTTTTATTTGTGGCACCAAATATATTTTTTCCAATTCCTGCAATTATTATTAATTGATTTAGTCACACAAATTAAATGTGTCACCAATGTTGGTTTAAAGGTAGGCACAAATATCCAATGTAAGAATACCAATTAACTATTATCAAATTAGCATGATAGGTTAAGCAAATTAATCCAATGATGATTCTTTTTACTAGATCACACAAAATTCTATTAGACTAAGTTGGCTTAAGTTTATCGATAATGGTAATTTAACTCTATCGATAATGGATCTTGACTGATTCAATTTTGATTAAAATCACTTGAGCATTAATGATAATATGCAATGGCTTTATCGATAATGGCTTTTGCTGGGTTCATTTTGATGCAAATTCATAAGCTTTAACGATAATGGTTGTTACCATTATCGATAATGTGATGCTTTTGTTACCTCTTTAATGATAATGGTTGGTACCATTATCAATAATGGTATATACATAAACATATTGGAGTATTTTTATTGGTATATACATAAACATATTGTTAATGTATATACCTAATAAGAATACTCCAATATTTTTTTAAATTTTTTCTCAATAAATTAAATACTCCTATATATATATATATATATATATATACACACACACACAAATTTATTGCATGTTTTTTATTAAAAAATAAATATAAATATGTTTATGTATATACCCAATAAAAATACTCCAATATCTTAAAACAATATATTTAGCCTGCATAATAACTCTTAAGAATGCCTAATTGCGATGCAATCAATTGAAGCACCATTTGAAGCACTTCTGTGTTAGTCTGACACTAACATAGCCACTAAATGAAGCATTGCGGATGCTTAGGATTTTGGTTGAAGCATTTTTCTTTTAGGATTCTGTATGTTGTCAATATGAATTAATTAGTCAATGGAAATACTAGGTTGATAATGGATGCTTTTGGGAAGATGCTTTGAAAAACACATAATGCATGCTTTATTGCTTTTAGGATTATGAATGCTGTCTATAGGAATTAATTACTAAATGGACATAATTAATTTCCATTTTCAATTAGGAGGGAATTTAATTTATTTTTATTGAAATATGTTTTTACTATTTTTATTTTATATTATAAAACTGTCTCAAATTGGCAAACAATTGTTTCAGCGTAAAGGTCGAACAATAGTAGATGCATTTCGTTCTATGTCAAAACTTATATTAGCTATTTTAATGCATGCTCTTTCGAAGGTTGTAAATGGTTTATAATATATTGTTCATGGTAACAGACTTTCCACAAACTAATAGAACAAGTCATTAAGTTCAATTTAGTACCACTAAGTATCTTTACAGTTTCAATATGGGCCACAAACTTTCCACAAACTACGTATTATTGTTCTCATGAATATATTTGAACTAATAGTGGATGTTTTGAAATGGCAATTCATGTTCACCTTTCTTGATCAATATAACCCCATAAATTCATTGCATGACAGTGTGTGTCCGTGTATAAGAGAGCAAAATATGCTAATGAATATCACTGCAATTGGACTATTATTTAAGGAAAATTAAATTTCGGCAAAAGCTAACAACAGATAAGATTACTTAAGTTTAAATTATTTTTTCACATTATCAATTAAACTTTTTAATTATGCGTAGTAATATATTTTAAAAGTAAAACCTTTCATTTTAGTAATTCATGCATGGTGCAATACGTCATGTAATATAAGTTTTTTTTTTTTTTTGTTCATGCCATGAAGCTATTGACATCGTAGCTGTGAGAAATATAGAGAGAGAATGAAAAAAATAATATTATTAGGTATCGTTTGGTTGCCCGTAATGTAATGTAATATAATGTGATTACGGGTGAATCACATTACTTGAGAATGAGAATGTGTAATGTGATTACCCTCCACATGTTTGGATATGTTTTGGATATGTTTGGAATGTGTAATCATATACCCACACATTTGACCATAATACCCTCAAGCAGTGGATTAATGGAACTTTGCATCAATTTTCAATAATGCGTAAGTCAATTATCGCAAATTAGCAACATATTATCGCAAATTGATAACATATTATCGCAAAATGGTATCCACTGGAAATGGATTTATACCAGCTTATTCTTTTATCCGCATCTTTCTTTTATCTAAAAAACAAAAATTTCCATTAGGCTTTATAACCTTCACTTTCACTTTATTTACACAAAATTTTTACAAAGATATAAAATAATAAACATAATAAAAATTAATATAAAAACTATTAAAATATAACTTAAAATAATATATTTGGACTGCAAAATATCTCTTTGAATTGCATAGTTGCGATGCAATCAAACTCTTTCTAATTTAGGAAGCTAGCCACACTCAACCTGAGATTGCCCAAACAAAGACAACCTGAGATTGGAATAAAATAATTATTGTTAAATAAATGGTGATATTTTTAAAAAAAAATCCATGATGAGGGTATTTTGGTCAAATGTTAAGAATTGAGAATTTACATTACATACCTATCGAATTACATTACATACCTATCCAAACACTAGCCCTGTAATTGTGTGGGTATATGATTCCACATTTCCAACATATCCAAACATGTGGAGGGTAATCACATTACACATTCCCATTCCCAAGTAATGTGATTCACCCCTAATCACATTACATTACATTCCATTACGTGCAACCAAACAGTACTTTAGTTCACTAAAGTTATTAATACTTGATTGTTTCATTTTGTTTCATTTATTCAAAGATTAAAATTTAATGAACAAAAACACAATTCACTTAATTCTTCTTCGATTTAAATAGTACTTCATTTAAAATAACACCGATAAATTAAAATCTCATACAAAGGTCTTCGACAATGGCATTTTTCGAAAAATACATAAATTCATTCCTTCACATCTATATTATGTAAGTTTAAATTTTGCATACTAGTTAGAAGAGAGTCACAGAAATTCAGAACTCTTTCCGACGCATAACGCTCCATCTCTATTCTATGATGCATATCATCCAACGTGATAGATGCACTAGAAGAAGCTGCATTTGAATCAGATCTACGCTCTCCTTCAGTGCTTGATGATTGGGCCACCTGAGTTGGAAGTCATTTCATGAACCCACTACTCCATCTATCAATAAGACCATTTGCTCTCTTATTTTCATCATTCCCAAATCTATTTAAAAACATATATATCTTGTTTTGCTCGGTCACTCCACTTCGTCTTAATTGTTCAACATGGGCATAGAATCCACAAAACTTATTCATTGCGAGCTGAATTGTCGACCACTGATGTATGAGAGAGTTCTTAGTGCGATTCGTTTCTAAAGTTTCCTTCGCACTGTGGAATAATTCATGTATTCGTTCCCAAAATTTTGCACTTGGTCGATCGGTGCCTTCAGCTGCATCCATACTAGTATTGAGCCATGCAGGTACTAGGAGAATGTCTTCATCATTTGTAAAGTTTTTTCCTTTCGCCTTCTTTGAAGTTGAAGTGGCCGTTTGATTTGTAATATCTTGATGCGATTTAAACGAATATTCCATGTTTTGGTTAATCCCACCGTTGAGAAGATTTGTAAAATATGCATTACCTTGGGAATCCATCTCTAAAATTGACCTACATTAAGTAGGGATGTCAATTTCGCGGGTCAAACCGGGTATCCGCCCCGCCCCGCCCCTATTGGGACGGGTTTGGGATTTTTTAATAGGGTTAGGGGCGGGTTTGGGATTCAATTTCAAAACCCGGTCGGGTTCGGGGTTCATGCTTATAAACCCGACCCGACCCGAATATATATGTGATATTACTGTTATACCCTTAATTTTACACTTGAAATTACCATCCTACCCTCAACCCTAAAATCAGTCAAATGTCCCACTCTCAGTTGGAACCCTTAATCCCTTACTCGACATTTCGACCTTCGAAGTTCGAATCGGAGAAACCCTCAGCTGCCGTCTCCCGTCTGCCGAGCTTCGCCGTCGACCAGCAGTCTTCATCACGCCGGCCGCCGCTGCTCTGCACCGTCAACCACCAGTCTCCACAGTCCACAGCTCTGCTCTGCGCCGTCGACCACTAGAAACAGATCGTCGAATATGAGAAACTGAGAAACCCTTAGCTGTCGTCTACCGAGCTTCGCCATCGACCACTAGTCTTCATCACGCCGGCCGCCGCTGCTCTGCGCCGTCGACCACGGATCACCAGTCTCCATCACGTTGCTCTGCTCTGCTCTACACTTCGATCTTCTTGCCTCTGCCCTAAAGAAGGCAAGGTCACACAATTACTGAAGAATCATCGCATGTTATCTCAGGTATATTTCTCTTTTGTTTGGGCGAACTCTATTTATTTTGTAAAATAGAGTTCATTTGAAAGGAAGACCTCACTGAGATTAAATCAAAACTAATTGATTCACTTGTGAAAATATATTGCTTTCACTGGTTTGCATTTGTGAACTTATATTGCTTTTGCTGATTCGAATACTTTGATAAAGTAGGATGAGGCCCTTCTGCTGCATTAGGTACTTCTGCTGCATTATATTGCTTTTGCTGATATTACTGTTCAAACCAGAGCAGTTCCTCAACACGACTCTAGATTTCAAAGGAAATGATTTTGAACATTTACCCTTTGGTGCAGAAAGGGGAATCTACCCTGCCCTGCCCTGCCCAGCCCATGGCTGCTAAGCAAGTTTCCTTGGCTCTTGCTTCCTTGATTCATTTCTTTGATTGGTCTTCTCATGGAAATGATCCAAATAAGCTAGACATGAATGAGAAGTTTGGATTAACATTTCACAAGGAGCAACCTCTGCTTCTCATTCCTAAATCCAGAAAATGACTACAAGTTGATCTTTTCTCCTTACTTTTTGACTTTTTGTACTATCTTTATCGATATCACTTGTTCTGTTAATTTATCTTTGTCACTTGTTCTGTTAATTAAACAATATGCTTCGTGTCAGTAATCAGTAATGTTTCATTTTTAGAATTCACTGCCAAACATGGCCCAGTAATCCATAGATGGCTTGCTATCATAGTTGCTGAGTATAAAACATAATATCAACTTGCTTTGTGATATTCTCTACTTTCCAAATCAAAAGGCATGTATAGCTCGAGATTTTTATCCATTGCTTGATATGTATTAATCCATCCAAATGCCCCATTATTGGTTAGAACAATTAGGGACTTCTGCTGCATTTCCTTTGGTAAAGTAGGAATAATCTTCTTGATGAAGACATAATTTATGGTTTTAAACTTTCAAGACACCCCTTTGATACTCTTCAGTAAGTGTATGCATCAATGTTGTGGCATTTTGCTTGTTCCCGACTTCCCGTGTTGCTGCTGCATTGTGTTCATATCTTTTTGCACTTCACTTCTAAATTTTTATTGTTATTTTTTTTTAAGTACTTATTCAGTCATTCTTGGCCATTTTTCATATACTTAAGTACTTAACCAGTCTCTCCTTATGTATTAGAGTATGTGTCTGGTCAGTATGCATCTCTTATATTGAAATGCCCATGTTAGCTGGTAATGGACTCTATTATCATATTATTTCGTTGTTGTGTCTGGTCAGTATGCATCTCTTTATGTATTAGAGTATGTGTCTGGTCAGTATGCATCTCTATGCCCATATTGAAATGTTGGACTCTATTTATTCCTTTCAACTGAACTCTATTTTAGAATCCATATATATTAAGATATATAATCCTCACCACACTGACATGCATATGTTCCTTTTTCTTTTGAATAGGGCAGTGTGAACATGGACTCTCCAGATCCTGAAGATCTTTCAACACCAATTGAACTTGATCCAACTCCAACATCAACGCAAGCAGAGACTACTCCTGTAGCACCTTCTAGAAAACGAAAGTTGACATCAGTTGTATGGAATGACTTTACAAGGGAAAAATTGAATGGGGAAGATATTGCCACTTGTAATCATTGCAGTGCAAGACTCAAGTGTGATAGCAGGAATGGTACCAAGCATTTGCATAACCATTTGGATAGGTGTGTGAAAAGGAAGAATGTTGATATTAGGCAACAAATTTTAACCATGCAACAGAGAAAGTCAGATGGGAAAGTGCAAATGGGTGGTTTCATTTTTGATCAAGATGTATCAAGAAGAGATCTTGCTCATGCAATTATATTGCATGAGTACCCTCTTTCAATTGTTAACCATGTTGCTTTTAAAAAATTTGTTAAAGGCCTTCAACCTTTGTTCAAAATGGTTTCTCGTAACACAATTAGGAGTGACATATTAAAAATCTATGAGGGTGAGAAGTTGAAAACTTGTAAGATGTTGGAAAACCTTAATAGCCGAATTGCTATTACGACTGATATGTGGACATCTAATCAGAAGAAGGGCTATATGTCTCTCACTGTGCATTTTGTCGATGATTCTTGGTTGTTGCAACATCGGCTTATAAGGTTAGTTAAATTATGCATTTAAGTCATTTTAAATATATATGTTTTTATTTTTATTTGTTTATGTGATGATAAGTATTGATATAAATATATTTTAACATGGATATTTTAGGTTTATGTATGTGCCAGCACCTCATAATAAAGAAATTCTAGCTGATTGTTTGTTGGATTGCTTGCTTGATTGGAATATAGATAGGAAGTTGATGACAATTACTGTAGATAACTGTTCCACTAATGATGCAATGATTGATATTATTTTGGACAAGTTATCTATAAGTAATTCACTTATACTTGATGGGAAGATGCTTCATATGCGATGTGGTGCACATATTTTGAACTTGATTGTGAAGGATGGTTTAGAAGTCATAGGTGTTGCAGTTGAAAAGATTCGTGATAGTGTTGTATATTGGGCGGCAACACCATCAAGAGTGGAGAAATTTGAGGATGCTGCTCGCAAATTAAGAATTCCTTGTACTAAAAAGTTGTCTCTTGATTGTAAAACAAGATGGAATTCTACTTATTTGATGTTGTCCACTGCTTTAATTTATAAAGATGTTTTCCCACGTTTGAGACAACGTGAGAAACACTACACATGTGTGCCAACAGAGGATGAATGGGAATTGGCAAAAGAGATATGTGCGAGGTTGAAATTGTTTTATCATGCTACAGAGATATTCTCTGGGACTAACTATCCCACTGCGAATATCTTTTTCATTAAAGTGTGTGACATTAAGGTGGCATTGTCTAAGTGGGTGGTGTGTGAAAGTGAAGTTGTAAGAAGGATGGCATCAAAAATGATTAACAAGTTTGATAAGTATTGGAGTGTGTGTCACATGGTCATGTCAGTAGCAGTTGTCCTAGACCCAAGGTACAAAATGAAGATTGTGGAGTATTATTATAATTTGATTTATGGTTGTGAGTCTTCAAGTGAAATTGAAAAAATTAAAAAGAGTTGTTATGATTTACTTAGTGAGTATCAACTAAGGTCTGGGTCAAATCAGGATTTGTTTTACACATCTATGTCATCTTCTCATACAGATGTTAGTGGTGTAGAGGAGGATGATAATCTAGATGGGTATTATGCATTTGTTAGTAATACTTCACAAAATGTGCAAGTAAAGTCAGAGATGGACCATTACTTGGATGAGCTTGTTTTGCCAAAGTCTCCAGATCTTGATGTGTTGAGTTGGTGGAAGACAAATGGTGTGAAGTATCCTACTTTGCAGAGGATTGTTCGAGACATCTTTGCTATTCCTGTGTCGACAGTTGCATCAGAGTCTGCTTTTAGTACTGGTGGTAGAGTCGTGTGTCCACATCGCAGTAGACTTCATCCAGACACTTTGGAAGCCTTGATGTGTACTCAAAATTGGTTGTGGGCTGATTCGCAAGGTAATTAATTTAAATGTTAAATTATATTTCCATTCAAATGTATCATATATGAATATTTATCTATAATATTTTTTGTTGCTCTTGTTGTATGTGTAGCGAGTTGTTCGACAGTAGACGCAGATTGCATTCATTCCAATGTGGAGGATGGTGATTCAGATGTGGAGTCATAGCTTTGGAGATGGGAGTTGTACTACCTTTCTTATGTTGAACTATGTGCTTCAGTTGGACTTTCATTTGTATTGGGATTATATTTTTTTGTTAGTTTGTTTACATAACTTTAAACATTATTTGCTTGTTTACTATTTTTCTAGTTTGGAGGAAAACAGTAGTACTTTCTTTTGTATTGGGATTATGTTGAACTTGTTTATTTGTAGTTGATGTTCTTTAATATTTATTTTATGTTGAATTTATAAGAATATTTTGATAGATTATTGTAAATTGAGCAGATTTGAACAGATTCGAAACATTATACCCGTCTGACCCGTTTGACCCGTTTAACCCGTTTGACCCGCCCCGCCCCGTCCCGCCTGCCCCGCCATATTAAACGGGACGGGACGGGGCGGTAACGGGATAGGATTTTTTAAATGGGACGGGAACGGGATGGGAAACTCTGACCCGTCACGGGTTTGGGATGGGTTTGGGACGGGACTTTCTTAAATGGGACGGGGTCGGGGAAGGGGTGACCCGTCCCAAACCCGCCCCGTTGACATCCCTAACATTAAGCACAAAAAAATTAGTAATAATCTAAAGCCCAAATTATATAACAAATACATATCAAATTTCAAAGCTGAATTCCAAATGGTTTGAGAGATATGGGCAAATGAAGTCGAAAAGTGCAAAAACGACCAATCTGGGTTTTCTAAAAAACTGTTTCTCTACAGATTGAATTAGGCCATGAGACCACCGTGGTTGGAAAGAAGACTTCTCAAGCTTTGCGAGCATATAAAGATCACCAAAATCCGACTACAAACGAGAAATATACAAGCATTTGAAGTTATAGCATTTTATCGAGCAAATCCTCATTACACTCCAACAAATTTTGGCAAATTGCAAACTAGTAAAGCACTATTAACGATAATTCCACTCTTCACTATCGATAATTCAAGGAAAATTCAGCAAAGTGACTTCCAGAGCCATCATATTAACGATAATACCCTTCCATCCATTATCGATAATTTAAAAACCATTTGAAACCAATATCAATCCAGAGCAACTTATTTCCCAATCTAATAATGGCAGGTTTGTGTCTTCTCATTTGAGCAACTTAATTCCCAATCTAACTTGGTTTGCTCTTTCTCTCTCAACCGACAACGCCTGCAACGTCAAATCTCACTTAAAATCCAAGCCGTCCACATGTGCAACACTTGGGATTTGCAATGTCGCTCAAGAGCGATGCCGCGCAAGAGATCCAGACTATATATATATATATATATAAACCAAAAATCATATCTCATATATTCTACCTAAAAAATCTATAGAATTATAAAAGGAGTACATAAAGTCCATGAACTTTACTGATTAGATTTGCTGCTAATCTTGAAAAATTAGCAGGTGGTGAACTACATATGCATGGATGTTTGACACGCTATCAAAAAGCACAATCGTGCGGCTAAGGATTAGGGATGTAGGGTCACAAGAGAGGATTTAAGACATACGATAACTATCTTGCATTCCTAATCCTCAGTCGTATGATGATACTTTCTCGCATCCATACACAAATCAAAATATGTTATTTTTTTTTAAGATTAATAACAAATCCAGACTCCAAGTCAAGTAGGTTATATACATTAATATAAACAACCTATTTATTGTATGGTTTGAATGGATTGACTCGATATAATTTGAACATAATTGAAGTAAACACAAACTCATAATTAATGTATTCAAGTTATGTTAATTCTTTCCACCACAATAGGACCGTTAAAATAGTGACAAGTGAAGAGATGATTCCATCTTATCAAGGGCCATAAAATGAGTCAACTAATGCTACTCAAGTTTTCATTTCATAAGTTATTAAATTTTCATTTATCTTACAATCAATTTGTAATAACCTAAAATTTTATTTCTCTTTTATATGAATATTTTAGTGAATTTAAAAAAAAAAAAAAAAAAAAAAAAAAAAATTTTTTTATGGTTTTGCCATTAGGGATATTAAAGGGTTTAAAGCCCCTTTCTTTCCTTTCTTTCTTCTTATTTCGGCAGAGAAGGAGAGACCGAGAGAGAAAAGCGGGAGAAAGAGGAGAGAGAGAGAGGGAGCTCGCCGGAGACTGGCCGGAGTTGCCATCGCCGGTGGAGGTAAGCCTTGGTTCTTTGTTTTGTTCATTTCTCTTCTTCTTCTCCTTCCTCTTTTCTTTTTCGTTTTGAGTTTATGCGTATGGATTTTATTTGATGTTGTGATGGATGATTGTGGGTGTTTTAGAGTTTGTTTGTGGGTTGTGTAGGGTTGTTTTTGGTGTGCTTGATGAGAGGTTTTGGAGGCTTTGTATGAGTTTTCATAAAATGGGTTTGTGGGTTTTATAAATCAAAAGTTTGATCTTTTGAAGATTTAATGGTTATAAATGGTTTTGAAATGTTTATTGTATGTGTATAAGTCTAACTCGAAGTATTTGTTGGGGTTTTATAGCCTGTTTTGATGGTAAACTTTGTTTTGGGTTTATTTGGGTTTTATGCCTAAAACTTTGTGGTTTTCTCGTTTTCACCGTTGGATCTCGAGTTTTCTGTTAGATTTCAAGTTGTATAAGTTTATTTTGAGTTGATTTATGTTTTGAACGGTTATATTTCGTTTTGGTGGAGTTTTAATGAGTTTTTGGGAAGTTAGATTCGTAACTGGCGCTTTTCTCGCAATCTCTATCAATAGAGGGAGTATCTCTATCGATAAATATTGCTCTCAGGTCGCTGGTATTTAAGGCCAAAGCATGGCCCTATCGATAGAGAGGCCAAGGTTTATCGATAGACCTCCTTCTTTTCCGTGTTGTTCTTTTGTTTTACTCAGTTTTGTGACCTTTATTCTTTGGGTTTGTATCTTAGAAGTTCGTGGACCTTCAATTGAGTATTTTGAGGTTTTGAGTCTTAAGGTATCAAGTGGGAGATTTCAGGGAGTCTTTGGCGTTGCTTTTAAGTTGTGAATCTTCGCGTTGATTGTGATTCCATGCTTGTATTATGCGTTGTTTTTCAGTTTGAAAGGTTCTTTGGAGAATCACTTGCATTGGGGTGCATTGAGCATTGCATTTGGGAGGCTCGTGGAGCCTCAAATGGTTAGATACACTGAAGCATTGAGGTAGGGATAAGTAACCTTTTACATTTGATAATGATATATCTGTTTTACATCTGTTTTGAGAACCATATGTACTCCAAACCCTTTCTTGATGAGATGATACATAAACACTTGTGAACCTTACTATTTTTACTGTTTTAACAAATAGATACATGAAATATAATTGTTTATGAATTGTATACACTGTGTGGCATGTTTTAAACGTTATCGAATGATTTCAAATAGAAATGTTTTGCCTTTGACAAATGTGAGAATTTGGATATCCTTTTCTGTTAATGTTATTAACTGAGTGAATGGGCATGTGATCTTACTGTTTAAAGAAATCATGTTTATGATATTGATACTTCTTGAGCAAACCACATTTTCTAAATGGATTTATGTATCACAAATATTGTTGACTATACAGTATGCCATTCACTGTTCTTTTGGAAATGATATTGGTTTTGAGGAATGATTTATATTATTTGAGCTGAGGCTCGGGTTATTGGATATTGGCTTCCATGCCTGATGGACTGTGGTTATTGTGATTTATACCACGGAATGATGAATTGACTTGTCAGAGAATACTCCTCGTCTTTTCAATCCTAGTGGACATGATGTGATGATTATTATTGGATACTTACCATGCGTGGCTGAACTGACTTGTCAGAGAACACTCCTCGTCTTTTTACCCGGTGGGCATTGCATGATAGTTATTATATTTCAGGACATGCATGTATATATATGTATGTGGACTGAATCGTATCATTGGGGGTTTGGGACTCATGGCCCTACTTGATATTACAGGCAGCGTGACTACGATCTCTGTCCTTGGGATTTGGTTAGTAGCCCGGTTGAGCTAAAGGCTTGTTAGCCTAAAATCAACAGCCCTATAATATGATTCAGTCCATGATTGGATATGCTAGGGACCCGTTGAGGCGACGCATATGTCAATCGGGCCGAGATCCATACCGATGGAATATGTCGAGCCCTTGTATGGCGGTATTACCATGCTATGGATTGAGGACGTTATGTTGGCAATTGTCTACATGCGACGGGGTATTTCCGCATGCGTGACATATGCCTGGTTACTGGATATTGGATACTGGTTACTGGAGTTGTACTGAAGGACCTGGTTTTTCACTGAAAGTCCACACATTCTTTTAAACAAAGATTTTTAACTATTTTTCTAATTCTATTGAACTCTATAAATAAATGTTTTACATAAATGTCCAATGTATCAATGTATGATTATTGATTTGTAGAGGTTATATTATTCCTTACTGAGCACGTGAAAGCTCACCTCTGCTTATTGCAGTATATTAAACCTTGGATTTGCATTCCTGGTTCTGCGGAATCCTACGCTAAGGATTGTTGACTAGATTTAAGGTTGTTGCCGCATTGTTTTTTTTTTTTTGCATTCTTTTATTCTGTGTAATATATATTGATTGTTGATTTGCCTATTTGCCAAGATTGTTGGCAATATTGTTTATGTATATATATATATATATATATATATATCATTTGGTTTATCGGATACTTTAAATATAACGAATAGGACATGATGAATGGACATGACATTTCATTTTGTTTATATATGTAATTCTTGTATCCCATAAGGAAATACGAATGAGAAGGACATGTTGTACCTTCAGCTTGATACGTGTCGACCTAACCGGAAGGGTTGGTACGGATGTTAAGTTGGGGAGTATAAAGTTTCTAGTAGCGTCTCTTTGGGGCGTTACACAATTCATTTATCTTACAATCTAGCTCAAATAATTATTTTATCTATTTGATCACAAGTTGAATTTAAATAGATTGGTTATTTAAAGTGTATATATATATATATATATTTTGTCAATAAAAAAATATCTCAACCTTTAATTACCTAATCTCCTAGGTCGCATTCCAAACATCCACATCATTATTATTTTATTAGTAAGTATTAATAACTAAATGAGATGAATAGTATTTTAATTGAACTTAGGCCAAGAAAATTAAGTTCGGGTTTGACCTTTGTCTTAGGAAAGACCAAGTAACTTACGCCGTTTGGATAAGCTTCTTTTTCCTTTTTTTTTTTTTTTTTTGAACTTTTAAAAGTAAAAAGATAAAATTTTTTAGTACAAAAAATTTGATGGTTACTTAAAAGGTTGAGGTAGCAAGAAGTTCTCGTTTCCTCGTCTTTTAAAAATAACTACCAAAATTTTGCACTACAGAAAATATAAAAAATTTTTATTTTTTATATATTTAAAAGTAGAAAAAAAGAATCTAGAAGCTTATCCAAACGCGCTATTAGATTATCCTGTGAGCGCTCACACTCAAGATTGCCCTCGAGTCCTGGAAGGGCTAGGGCTTCTTTTTATTGGAATCGTCGAATCGAAGTGAGAGATAAATACACAGAGGAATCATTCTCGGCAACCCAATAAAAGTATAAAACGCGAACCAGGCGTATTGCAAACGCATACTGCAAAAGGAAAACAACTTTTCCCGAAAAGCAGCTGCTTCGTCTCCGATCGGCGTTTGACCGGAATCTTCTTCTTCCGACTTCTCTCTCATAAGTTGCGTCGATCGACGATGGGGAGAGGAAAGTTCAAGGGCAAGCCCACCGGTCGACGCCAGTTCTCTACTCCCGAAGAGATGAGTAAGCCCTAATTAACTTCTTCCTTTGTTCATTTTATCCTTTGTTTGGTTGTCGAGGAAATGGACCGAAAATTTGAGTCTTACAGTTAGTTTTCCCTGTTTGGTTTCTGAGAAACAAAATGGAAGTTAGTCGACTTGGCTCGGCCATTTTTTTATCCTACAATATAATTGAGTTGTTTGTTGATTTTTTTTTTCTTGCCTGGAATTGAAATTAGAGTATGTAGGGTTTCTAAGCAACCAAACAGGCGATTAGGTTTATTGTTGTTTGAAAGATGTGTTTGACTGTTAGATCTAGTTTGATTGAGTTTTGGAATGAATGTATTTGGAATTGGATAGGTGATTTAATTCTTTTTATAGTCTATTTGATGTACTTTTGATTCATTCGATTTGTAGTAGAGTTTAAAAATTCTTAGGAAATGATTGAGTTTTGCAATGAATGTATTTGGATTTGGATAGGTGATTTAATTCTTTTTATAGTTTATTTGCTGTACTTGTTCATTCATTCGATTTGTAGTAGAGTTTAGAAATTATTAGGGAAGATTGGGATGATTTGTAGTAGAGTTTACATAACACTCTATTCCATTAAGAATATGCGATGTTATTTCAATTTTGAAGTAATGTTGCGTTGATTGCTGACTGAAGTATCACATAAAAGTCTGAATAATAATTTTCTAATTGGTATGGATTTCTAATTCAGAAGGGATTTAATTTTCCAAACTTCAAGCAAGGAGGAGTTGAAATCCCTGATTGAAACAGCGGAAGAGGGATTCTATTCCTCTTCTATTCAATCATTGAGAGATAGAGAGGGAGAGAGAGAGAGAGAGAGAGCCTAACCCTAGTTGAGTAATTCTGCATGGTATGGCTCTGGAAAGTGGAAACACTCGATAAGAAAAGAGGTTGCTCAAAACCCCAGTACAGATGGAACACTCAATAAGAAAAGAGGTTGCTCAAAACCCCAGTGCAGATGGAACATGAGGGCTGCTGACAAAAGTGGAAGTCTGTTTCTTGATGCTTTAGCAAAAGCTAGGAAAGCCTTACAAATGCAGAGGAAACTGTGACAGAAGCTGAAGAAGTTTCTCCTGTATCAATATGGTTTTCAGCTCAAGCGGAGATTGTAGCCCGCAGCTCAAGCTACCTCCTGCTTCAGCTTCTGTGGGGCTGCCTGCAATTGGCATCTCTGCTCCTGCTGGGCCTGCAACTATTACCAATTATGAAGCTGTAAAGTTTGCCCAGGAGCTTGTTGCCAAGATGGGATTTTGCTCCTCTTATAAACATGTTTCTAGAGCACGTGGTAATAGATGAGCCTGGAAATATAGTGAACGTGACAAAACCAAACAAGCTTAGAACCTTAAAGATCAACATTAACAAACAAAAAAGAGAAACATTTCAAATTCTTAAACCTCAATTGGAAGTCGATACAGAATCAAATCTTCAATTTTGGTGCAAATATGGTTATCAATATAATAAGCTTCTGGGGCCAAAGAGAATAACTTTTCAGTTTGTACGGAAGGAAAATGGTCAAAAGAGGCAGAGACAATAGAATTGAAGAATCAATTTGGGTAATCACAAGCAAAAGTGCTAAAGGAGAATATGGTTAGCAAAGGCAAAGGCAAAGGCTGAGCCTAATATAAATCCTAATTTGATTAGAGGTATCAGGGAAAGTTTTCATCAAGGAAAAAAAGGGACCTGATTCCTGAAATCAACTTGTGGGATGTGCTTCTTTTGCAATCAAGCACCTGTGACATTGCTGAGGATACGCTGAAAATGGACATGGTCATCATATATGTCGAGCCATCATCAAAGGAGCTCCCTGCTGAGTCAACAGCTCCACCACCACCTCAAATCTTGAAGCTAACCAAGATCCCACTAGGCTTGAAATGAAAATTCGTAGTGCAGCGGCTGAGTGTGAACAAGCTCATGTGGACAAGAATATTGCACAGAAGCTCACTCCCATGGAGGGTTATGAATGGCGGACCCACTTTAAAGTAGTTGTCAATGCCCAAGGAACTGTGTTCATCAAGATGGTATTAGTGTTATGGTTGTTGAAGATGGAAGCATATCCATCAAGATGCATGGGAAGCTTATTCTTTTTTGAATAAATTGAGCTTCAGGTGTGGAAAATGGAGATGAAAATGAGGAGAAACCTGTCAACAAGTGTGTTTTGATGTGGCAGGGAGTTTTTGCTAAACCGAGATTCAATAAGTTTCTTGTTCACGAGTGCAGGACTGAAACTACTGGATGGAAAATTGTCTGATGGTGGTGTTGCTCGCTATTGTGATCTTGCTGTTAATTTCTGCAATGAAAATGTCATTGGAGAAGCTGCTTTAGTAGAAGTGTTTCCCAAGTTAATTTGGACGAAGGTTCCTCTTTGTGTTCTTTCAGTGTGTTTGGAAGAAGAGGAATAGAGAAGCTTTTGAGAATTAAAAAATGCTTTTTTTGAAAATAAAAGTTTTTTTCCTTGAACCCTCTTTTTTTTGGCACTCCCCATTTTTTAGGGAAGGAAGGCAATCTTTTGTGGAGTTTTTAGGTTGTTGCTGTTTATGTTTATATTGTATAGCTTCATGTATACTAGCTTTTGATCCTCTTTATTATGCATTACCTTTATTAAAAAAAATTGCATTTGAATTAAACTGATGCGTGTGAATTTTCTGCTTAATTAGTCAGACTACAGTTTTTATTTTTTATTTTTTATTTTTTATTGGAGAATATATATTCCTTACAAGAATGTGTTGTTTTCTTAATTTTGAAGTGAAGTTGTGTTGATTGCTAACACTTATTTTATAAATTATGCATTTGAATTTTGAAGTGAAGTTGTGTTGATTGCTGACACTTATTTTGTAAATTTTGCATTTGAATTTTAGTGATATGTGTGAAATATTAGCTGAATTATGGTCGGAATGCATTTGTAGTGAGAGAATTACACACACATAGATTATCATTGGAGATGAATGAAAATAGGAAAAAACCTAACTTTAGAGAAGTTGACAAGTTCATAAATATGATCCTGGAATCCTTTTGTGGCTGAATTAAAAAAAATTTAACGACTGTGAATATTTGGGCCTCCCATTTTCATGTAATCGCTCATAGTTTTTGACTTTTTGTGGGTCCAATACCTGGATCGTATATTGGGTTCTTATTTGGTTTATCTATTATATTTAATTTGTTTCTTTAATATTTTTATGAAGCCAAATTTTTATTAAGTGTTACCAAATTATACCCTTTTTTTTACCTTGTTTTATGTTCTTTGATTCAAATGATTGCAGTTGCTGGTACCTCTTCTCGGCCTCGCACATTTAAACAGGTAAGCCTTTTTTATTTTTGTGGGGACTAGCAGTGCATATCAGTGAAATGCACTGATCTTTATTGTTTATTATACTGTAACATACGTACTTCCACTTTTGGTTAATAAGAAATTCCTTTTCTTTGTGCTATTAGGAAGTAGCCGAAGAGGAAGAGGAGGAAGAAGTGGAAGAAGAATCTGGAGAAGAATCTGGAGAAGAATCCGAGGTCAGTAATCTGTGTCTCATTGTTCCTCTATAGGCCCTTTTCTTTCCTTTTGTTTTGAATTGTTTTTAGAGATAGCTTCCATTTGTTTCTCTTTGTTTCATAGATATTGCACATCAGTTAGTAAATTAATTGTTTATTGTTGTGAAAAAAATGTTTGCAGAAGCGGAAAGGCGCCCAAGGTGTTATAGAAATTGACAATCCTAATTTGGTGAAGCCAAAGACCTTGAAAGCAAAAAATGTTGATGTAGGTTTAATGAATTTTCCCTGTCCATTTAATAAGTAATTAAATTTAATGTAAAAAAATAGTTGAAGATTGCTTTACTTTGTTTGCAGATTGAGAAAACAAGTGAACTTTCGAGGCGTGAAAGGTTCGTAATGAAACTCAGACTGGCATTTTTATTTATTTATTTATCTTTTATTTTTATTTATTTTTTTTTTTTGTTTGTTGTGCCTAACTATAGAAAATCTACCCTACCCTTACCCCCTAATACTAACAAATGAGCATCAATGTGCTTCCATGTACTCGAACTCGAGAACCTCCATTGAAAGTGAGGATACATGCCACACGGCAAACAAGCCAATTGGCATGTATGTATTTATTCCAATTATATGTTTTTGGATTGGATATATATTGTTGCAAGCGAAATGGAACTTTGTGTGATTTTTCCTTTATGCAATTTTTCATTTATTTTAAATTGTAAATAATAATATTTTGGTAAAAGTTCCCCGGTCATATCTTGGAAATTTGAAATTCATCTTACTCTTTGCCTAGAGATGGGAGTTTATTAATGCCATATTGATTTCACCTCATCATGTTGTGTCAGTTTATGATGGGGGTACTTCCTTAGGCAACTAGTTGTGAGCTTTTACTTACTACTACTTGACTATATCAGCTTGAAATAAATAGTAGACATGGTTTTGAGCCAATGAAGTTTTAAGAAAATAATAAGATGTATGTGAATATAATGATGCCATGTCCCTCTATATGTTTTGGCCTGAAGATAACTGGGGTGTCTTGTGCTTGTTCTGTTGACAGGGCATTATTGGTACTGTAGTTGCTTCATATGGCTGCCCCTCCCCATGCCACCCAAAGCATAAAAGGCCCATACATTATACACATTGCTTTGTTGCAAGATTTGCTTTCTTTTGCTATAAGCCCCTCCTCTCCAAGAATGGATCCCATTTGTATCCCCTCCTTGATTGTTTTTTCTTTTATTCATACTCCTCATCTCATTCTCTTCTTCTTTTCCTCTTCAGTAGTGAGCTGTCAAGCATTTCTTCTCCCTCCCTCTCTCTCTCTCTCTCTCTCTCTCTCTCTCTCTCTCGTTTTCCGTTATTCCTCCTCTTCCCCCCTTTTATTGTTAATATCTTTCTTTTCTATCATCTTGTCTACTTTTCTCAAGCACTCAGGTGCTGCTACACATCCCACACCAATGAAATTTTTGGCTCTTTGCTGTTCGCTTAAGCTTTTGCTTGACTCACCAGTAATAACAATTACTTAAAGTGACAATCCTTGAGGTTTATGACCAGAATACCAACCCACATCACTTAGGGCTGCAGCAAAAAATTGAATTTTATCTTTCAAGGTCTACACAGCCAATATACATTGCAGAATCACATGAGGGCCATGAACGAAAAATTTTCTGCTCTAGCTGATTCCATGGCTTTGCTTGTATGTTTCTGGCTCAAGGACATTTGGGGTCAGTCTAAACTTCAGTTCCTCGGGAAGTTGAGATGTTTCATGGGAATAACTGAATAACCAAAAGTTTAAATTTGGTTTTTATTTAATAGATTGTGTAGGAAGTGAATGTTGTCAAACAAGTTGGAAACTATGATCATTGCGTACAGATCAATTCAGAGCAAGCTGCATTCTCTGAAGGCCATGGTCAAAACGCTTAGTTACAACACTTTAGGTTCACACAAATCTTCCAACAAATGCTTTTAGAAAAGCCAAAATGCATAGATGCAACAGTGAAGGCCACTGCCGAAATACCTACCTGCCACCTAGGGTTTTGTTTGATGTATCAAAATTCAAATTGTTGTGTGATTTTAAAATCTTTGCAGGTGAAAGATTCCCTTTATATTTATATTCTCATTTTCCTTTTTTTTTTTGGTTTGTAGAGAAGAGATAGAAAAACAGAAAGCTCATGAGCGTTATATGAGGCTGCAGGAACAAGGGAAAACAGAACAAGCAAAGAAAGATTTAGGTAAGTTATTAGAAATTAATGCCTGATTTGTCATTGTTTTTTCCTCTGTTGTATCAGTTTTACCTATTGAGTGGTTAAATATGGGTAAATTTTGGCATATTGATTTTCCGCATACAATTATTGTACATGATGCATATATATATATATATATATATATATTAAGTATTAAATGAAGTTGAGTTGACATGGCCCAAAATACTTTTGTCTTACAGCATATAATTCTATTGTTTTGTTCTTTTCTGCTGTTTTTTGGGAAAATACTGAAAACCCCTTCAACTATCACCTTGTGACATTTTACCCCCCTCAACTATTGATTGCAACACTTTGCCCCCTTATACTATTGAATTGTGACAAATAACCCCCTTCCGTTATTTTTGGCATGCTTGACATGGACAGGCAGGTTATCCAATCTAACGATCTGTTTTTTAAAATACAATTTCGAAAACGTCCGTATTTTCATTGTCCGTTTTTCAATCTAATGGTCTTTTTTTTTTTTAATCTAACGGTTTGTATTTTCAAAAACTGACCATTGGATTGGATAATCTGTTTGTCTATGTCAGGCTCGCAAAAATCATAGTGGTCCAACAGTCGGTTTGCCATAAATTAGACTGAAAATCACGGAAGGGGGTTATTTATCACAATTCAATAGTTTAGGGGGACAAAGTGTTGCAATCAATAGTTGAGGGGGGTAAAGTGTCACAAGGTAATAGTTGAAGGGGGGTTTTCGGTATTTTCCCCTTTTTTATATTTTACATACATCAGTTTGAATTTTCATGGTTAACTAACTGTAGACCACTTCATTTTTTTATTATATATCTGCCCTGGTCTTGGAAGCATTCAACACCAGAGAGCAGATTTCTTATTGAATGTGAAAGTACTGGTATCAATTGTGTATCAAGTTTGTGTGTTGATACTTTCAAACAAGTGAAGCCTGCAGAGTTGTTGAGTTTATGCTTATAATGAGCTGGGAAGATTTGACAGATGAGTGTAACTGGGAGTTTGCACAACCACAAAAATGAAAGAAGTGTCTCCAATTCTTTGATTTGTCATACACTCTGTAAGTCAGGTTTTGATCATTTGTGAAAGTATTGCTAAGGAATATTGGGCTTCGGTTGATTATTAAAGAAAACAAAATGGAAGTGGAGGCATTTATGAGGAATAAAAGATATTTGGGTGAAATTAGGACTTTAGTTGTGTACCGTGAACTCTGTTGATAGATATTGGCAACAAAGGCAGAGAAGGGTTTTGTAACTCGAATAGGATCTTGAAATGGGATAGGCCTGTGGTGCTAAATGGAGATTAAATGTTAAATCTATGCCGAAGAGTGGGAAATTGAACGTACTGATGTTGATTACACAAAGTTAAGTCAAGTTGATAACATAGCACCATGGAAATCGTTCGGACTTGAAGATTAGATCTTTAGCGGTGAGATTTTGAAATAGGAGGTGTTAGATTCTCAATACTGAAGTTTTTTTGGGGCTGCGTGTTAGGGGCCAGTTTCCATTTTTCTATTTAGGTTCTCTTTTGAAGCCTATGCTGTTACTTGTTTAGTTTAGGATTGTAGAAGAGAGCTCTGTTGATGCACTTGAGAGTGAGTCATAGTTAAATGATTGTGTACTTTGGTGCTCCTATATCCTTGTAAGTGTAGCTTCCACCAGCTAGGTTTTTCACCTAGAATGTTCTGCAGTGGCATTGATTCTTCTTCAAACTAGTTGTTATATTTCTTAGCTATATTTGCAAAGCAGTGAAAACTTAAATGTTTATTTTGACCGATATAGTCCTTTTATTTATGAGGCGACATTAATTGATTGACTGATGGCCATTGGGTGTCGTTCATCCTTGACACCCCTTCAATTTCTTTATTCTTATGTGGGATGGCTTTGATTGGACAATTATTTGTGAGATTCCTTTTCATGGGCTTCATTTGTACTAGTATTCTTCTGCATCGTATCATTGACCTCAAATTTGTTCTTGCAGAGCGCTTAGCCCTCATACGCCAACAAAGGGCAGATGCTGCTAAAAAGCGAGAAGAAGAAAAAGCTGGTAATGTTTTAAGATCACCATTAAGTGCTTGCCTTTAATTTTCTGAAACTTGTGAATCTTGAAACTGATAAATTCCAACTATTTCAGCCAAAGAACAGAAGAAGGTTGAGGGCCGCAAATGACCTCAAGTAGTGTGAAACAAGTCACTGTCCTTTCAGTACAAGAAATATGTGCTCTTTCCAACCTACTACTTACTAGTTGGTTTGCAATCAAAGATTGATATGTCAATGTTGCTTATTGTGAAGACTAATATTTTGCTCTCCTCTTGGCTCACTATTTAACCATGTTATTGTGTCCCTTGTAGCAAATAGATTTTATAATACTTTTCAGAACTATATTTATTAGTTGACCATGTTATTATCCTTTTAAGCACAAATGGAATTCTAAATGGAATTCTAGTACTTTTTAAGAGTTGCATCCTTATGTTGCATACAAGATGGTATATATTGTATTATTTTTGGTAGAATTAGAGCAACAAGATCAAATGCTGATATGGTATGTTATGTGGCCATGAGCAAAGTGGCAGTTATAGTGGGAGTATTTCATATCTCTCTGCATGGTTACAACTTACAATATGAGATGAATCTAAAGGACCCGGTAGGCCAGTATTAGTCCCACCAAAACAGAGGGGGGGTCATGAGCTGCTTACCGTTCTAACTTTTATTAATTATTGTATGAAGTGACCACTCTCAATACTCGAATTTGCATATATATTTTTCAGCAGAGCCAAGTAAAGGCAACTTCTCCAAAATGTTGGAGAATGTTTCAATTTACTTGATGGAAACTCTGGATAAGTTTGGTTTTGGCTGACTGCTGGTTCATTCCTTCGGGAATTACCCACCTTGGTTTCTGTTTGCATTAAATTTTTTTGAAATTATTTTGGAAGAACTATTTCTTTACTTATAACTTTAGGGTCAGTTTGGATTGAGAGAGTTGGAGAGAAGAGAAGAGAAGAGAAGAGAAACTTTTTAAGTTTCTCCCGTTTGGATTGAGAGAGTTGGAGAGAAAGGGGAGGAGGGGGAGAGAAAGAGGAGAGAAAAGGAGCCACATTTCTTTCTCTCCAAATTGGAGAGAAATGGAGAGAAGAGAAGAGAAAGAGTTTAAATGAGGGGTGATTTTACTATTCTGCCCTTTCTCTTCCTTCTTTAGTTTTTATTTTCTTTTTATGTAAGTAAGGGCAATATTGGAATTTATACCTTAAAATCTTCTCTTCTCTTCTCTTATGAAGGCCATCCAAACAGGATGGAGAGAAAGTCATTTAACTTTCTCCCCTCTCTATCCAAACAAGGTGGAGAGAAAATCATTTAACTTTCTCTTCTCTTCTCTTCTCTTCTCTTAATGAGTTTCTCTTCTCTTCTCTCCAACTCTCTCAATCCAAACATAGCCTTAAAGTTATGTTCAAACTATGTTTTCTTATTTTTTGATTTTTTTAAGAGTTGTTCAAATAATGTCTTTATATATCAAATTTTTCATACTAGAAGTGATTGTGGAAAAAATTTGAAGCTCCCAGCTTTTGTCACCATCACAGCATCACTTTTAGTATGAAAATTTTGTCATACTGTGCATCCTATTAATTATTTTCAAGTTATCTAAAAGTGATTATCTTTTAATCTTTTATATCATAAAAAGTAAATTATAAGCTTGAAAGTAATTTTAAGAAAATGTAACGAATGGATTATGTAAGAGAGGGTTTTAATGTTCCAATACAAGTCCACCAATGGGATTAAAAACTGGTGATTTTGAAATATTATTGCTGGAACTTTCGAGTCCGATCTGAGCATTTATAGTTAAAGAGTACTAATCCATTACCTTTGGGTTAAAAACTTCTATTCCAGTTCACTTGGGCTGGGCTATCCATACTAGCGTGAGGGCCCATTAAAGGGGCTTTCATTTGAAGTGGGCTACTTGAGTGTAAATGGACACTCCTCAGGCATATTTAACCTTTTATTATGATACCGGTCTTAAATAATGGTTCTTCAAACTTCATCTGAGACAATATTTTGCATTAATCCTCAAAAAGTAAATTTTATTTTATGATTTTACTTTTTATGATATTTTGTCCAAATGGATGAAAAATAGACCACCATATGTAAAGTAAAGTTGCTTGAGGTATATTTTATGATAGCGTGCCTATGTGTAAAATAATATATACTCCCTCCGTCTCACAAATATAGACCAAAGTGGTCAAGACATGCATTTTGAGGAAGCCGATTAAATATTGATTTGGTCATATTTTTTTTTTTAAATACTATTCTAGTCTTACAGTAGTAGGGTATTTTTAAAAAAAATTAAAAAAATATGGCCAAATTAATATTTAATCGGCTTCCTCAAAATGCGTGCCTTGACCGCTTTGGCCTATATTTGTGGGACGGAGGGAGTATACAGTATTTACTTCTAGTATAGTAATTCTCTTACATGAGCTATTTAGAGTTAATTTTATTTCATGACGAGATGGCATTCTATTCTAAGATAAATTAAACTTCTCGAGTTTAATTCAATAAAAAGTTTGTTTGAATTCACTTGTAAAATAAATATGTCAAACACAAATCTTATTAATATACTGCTAGATTTATCAAAACAAGCTCGAATACAATTCCATAATCTCATTAATACAATGACATATTTCAAAAACCAACCGTCGGATCACTGTGGTTTTTTGCAGGCACGACATACAAAATGGGAGCATCTAATCCAACGGTCACTTTTACGAACTGTCTTCTAAAATTGGAGATATGGAGCCGACCTTACATAATCTTATACAAGATCGACCTTATAATAGAATGACTATATATATATATATATATATATATATATATATATATATATATATATATATATATAAAAGTCTAAATATTAGAAAAATTTTTGATTCACTAAAATACTCTCATATTAAATACTAATGACACTTCTATTCTCTTACCATCTTTATTACTTAGAATCCTTGTATCTTCTTTGGTCTTAAAACTTAAAAGTCATCCTATTTAATTAGTTTAAGATTATCTACAGATTTCCATGACTGCCACCTGTTCTACCTGGACAGTCGGCAGATGAAGAGGATATATAATAGGAAAATGATGCATATCCGAATTAATTAGTTTAAGATTATCTAAAGATTTTCATGACTGCCACCTGTTCTACCTGGACAGTCGGCAAATGAAGAGGATATATAATAGGAAAATGATGCATATCCGAATGCGCACGCAGCCATTCTACTAAACTGTCTATACAAATACAACCTGCAGAGTGACAGGGAGACACAGTGAGCACTAAGAGGGAGACAGATGCGAGCTAAGCTCAATCATACAAAGAGAGAGGTTTCCACGATGAGTGAAGATCAAAGTCCTAACAAAACCACCCAAAATCTCCCTTCTTCCTCATCTTCTAGGGTTCCCAGCGAAATCGGCAATGGCGGCAGCAGCAGCACCAATTTCTCGGGCCAGAAGGGCCATTACCCGAACCCACCGGACGCGTTGAACCCTGACGCGGCAACTCTGAGAGAGCAATGGCGGTTTGCAATCAGACAGTACAGTAAATGGTACTCGCACGCATGGGGCACCGCCATTCTTGCCGGTGTTTCATTCTTCGCTCTCGGTTGGATTATTAAGGGCTCCAATCCTCTCCCTTCCTTTAAGCACGACGACGATCAATCGCCTTCTTCTTCTTCTTCTTCTTCTGCTGCTGCTACTGATGCTACTGAAGCTCGCCGATAATGGTTTCGGTGTCGGGTGAGTGTTAATTTCGTTGGTTTTTATGTTCAATGGCATGATTTGAGTGTATTGGCGTTGGGGGTTTTCTGACTATTCATTTATTTATTAGGGTTTAATATAATTTGCCCTTTTGGTTTTTAATTAGGGTTTCAATAGAATTTGCCCTTTTGGGATTTTATATTTCATCTTCTGGGATTCCACATAATTTGTTCGTGAGACTCCTACCTATTGCCCATGAGTTTAAATTTCTTTTCATGAATAGATCAATCAGCATCATGGGTATCACTTAACTATTTGAGCTTCTCATGTCAAGCCCTGCCTAATTGGCCATTTTGGCCTATTAATTGGTTCCTTAAGCGCCATTAGGCACTTGCTCAACTAATAGGATTTAAACATTCTCAGAGCCTCTCAGTGTGTTTCTTAATGCTACCAAGGTCCACAACTAAGTTAATCCATGTATCCATCCTTAGACACCTCTGTAAAGTAGAAGCCTACTTAATCCTTAACCCCATGCAATGAGAACATATTGAGGGCATGAGACACCCCTTAGGCCAAACTTGAGCTCTGATGGAACCACATCATTGAAATAAATTACCAAGTTTATGTGCCTAAGATAAATCGATTAGAGCTTTTGATGAAAATGTTGCCTAATTTTATATAATAAGAACATCATACATTTATGGTCTATCCATAAGTGTATGATGAGGGCCATTGCCTCAACAATAATGCCCAACTATTTTTTGCCTTTTGGTAGTGTCCATGGGTGCTGCCCACAAGGGAGGACTGGCTATTGTAACAAATTAGATCTCTTTTTGGGTAGCAACACAGATTATCTTTTATAAAGTTGAATTGGATTTCTTGCTGGACATCCTTGCTATCATCTTTCTTAATTCTTCTAGGTGTTTGTCACAATAGGGTTGGTGTTTTTATAATTTTCTTTTGTCACACTGGTTTAGTACTCCATGCGAATTGCAATCTGGCTATTATAACAAAATTTAGTCACATTTTGGGTAGCAACAGAGGATGCCTTTTATAAAGTTGAATTGGATTTTTTGCTGGGCACTATGTTTAGTGTTTGTCACAATACACAAAACATGCGAAGCCATGCACTGTGTCTGGCGAGGTGATGCATGCAAAAGTAGCACGGTATTTTATGCTAATGAGGAGTTTCCTTTCTACAATTTATTAAGAACCCTGTTTATTCTGTTCATGACACATAGTTGGGCGACTAATTTTATTCTCTAACCTGAACTTTCCTCATACTAGACCTCCAATTTTTTGATGTTTTTCTTCGTCCGTCTTTCTTTCTTTCTTCTTTCCTTTTTTAAATTTTCCTTTGGTTGTCTTGTTAAGGGCAAAGAGTAGCTTTATTTTGCATGGAGTAACATTATTATGGCTCCCTTGGGAAATTAAAAAATAAAAAATAAAAGAAAGAAAACATTATTACACCCCAAGCAAATGGTTTTTAAAAGTTGTTTCTCACCTTGCAATGCGAAATAGATCAATGGTAAAGAATACAGAGAAAAGAAATTCTTCTCTCTATTTCCTTATACCAGTTTACTTTAAGCTGGTTGTGGACATCAGCTGATTCATTGCCTTCCGCTATGCTGTTTGAGCTAGGAGGCTTACTCAAAGGCCACGGAATTGATTTCAAGGGCAGTGGCATCCATCCTTAGGTTGGCCTGTGGATCCTACCTTCTGTTTTTTTTACCCCATTTCAAGACTCAGCAGTCCCACAGTTAAATTCCATGAAAACAGTAGCTTTGAGGATGGCCAAATAAACTGCCTTTGTATCAAAATGTGGTTCCAATTGTTGCTGCTTTCCACACAATTTTAATTTCCATGTGTGTTTGTTGCATTCTTTTTCTTAGATATGCTACGTCTTTGATTACTGATCTGTGGTGTGCCAATGATTGCAGAGGCCACAAAAATCTCGAGGAAAATAAGCTGTTGGATCCGCAGTCTCACGACTGAAGTTTCAACTGGTTCGGTACACAGTATGCTGAAAGTGTTATTTTATCGATCATGAATGAGTAATGGTGTTTTCAAACGGACCACATATCATCAATTTCATGGAGGGGTTGTGGGTGGTTTTTTCTGAGTTGGTTCTTAGCTACTGTTCAACTTTGTTCACGCAATAGATGTTTTATCTTGTGCAGTTGTACAAGAGGTGTAATTCGGTTGTATCGTGTGAGGGATTTCTTCTCTACCTTCATACATTTATACACTGGATAAATGGGCAAAAAAAAGAAAAAAAAAAAAAGCATTATGTTTGGATTAGACTCGCTGTCAGTATTAAGGACATATTGGCTTGGCTTAACATGTCATCCAATGTAGGTGAACCCTAATTTCTAGACCGTAAAAGACTTCATTGTAGAGGAAGCTTTTCTTTAATACTCTTTCCGTCCAATAAAAATAGGTCTCTTTCAAAAAAAAAAAAAAAAAAAGGTGGGATATTAAGAAAATTAATTAATGCATTGATTTGTGATTTTTTTTACCTTTTATTTCCAAAATTACTCTTATTCTACAATTACATTTGGTGTTATGTCAAGGCATTCTTGGAATAACAAAGGGTAATATGGAAAAGTTAAAAGAAATATAATTTGATTTTTCAAAATGGACTATTATTTTAGGACTATCAAAAAAGAAAAGAAGGTCTATTTTTGTAGGACGGATGGAGTATGTATGAGTACTTTTTCAAGAAGTTCCTATTTCTCCTTCAGGTATTTAAATCATGTTTGGATGGCCCAGCAGTGTATTTAAAGTCTGCCAGGTTTTACAGGATTTACCCTATCTGTTGTCTTACATTACTCATTTTCCAAAAACAGCCACCTTCAATTGGCTCTGCTGAAGTGGATGAGTAGTACATGTCTGCATGACAATGACTTGAAAATCAACCTTATCAATATGACAGTATGAACCACTCTTAGGCTCTTAGCATGCATGGGTGGGAGTCAACTTTGGGGTCATGTATGGTGGTTTGGTTACCTTCATTTTTAAATATAGAGAATATGGCATGTCGTTTTATAAATTAAAAGGAAAAGAGGAAAAAAGCTGCATGTATCGATTAGCACAAGGAGTGCATTTTGTTGTTGTTTCATTAAAAGGGGTGCACGTCGGGCCGCAGATGGGTTCTTCCATAACAAAGGGTAAATGTTGGGCAACCACGACTCAGCTGAAAATGGAGCTTCTTAGGTCATTTCAGTGCAAAATGGCGCAATTTGGGGGAGGGAGAGTTAGAATTTGGTTAGGTCTAGGGGATGAATCTCTTCCATGTCAAGAAAAAAACAAAAGAACAAAAAACGAAAATTGGTGCACATCATGGTAACTTTAGGACATGGTTGTCGGAGCATAGGATCAATGTAGTACCTGAACCAATCATATCAAACTAGAACCCTTTTAACTCATTTATAGCGCACAGAATCATGACAGTCCTAATGAAACACAGGTAGTTCAAATCGAATAAAAGAAAATCACAGATTACATTTCTTTTAGATTCTAAAATGTTTGGCTGACAGAGATGGGGGCTTTTTTTCAAGTATCCGAAGCATGATGTTCTAAAGTTAGAATTTTGTTGACAGAGCATTTTCCAATGGGTTTCAGGCCTTAACCTCTATATAAATTATGAACAGCGCATAGAATTCCAAAGATTAAAAATATCTTTTAGACCTGGATTCGCATTTCTCTCCAGACTTTAGGAAGAACAACAGCCAACTTTCTTCACAGCTGATACATCATCCCTGGCTCCAACATTGATGTTCTGTCCCTTGGGTAAAGCTGCTGGGTCATCTCCAATGTCAAGAGCCTTCCTGCTTACTACTCGATAGATTTGGCTCAGCACTTCTGTGAAGGCATTCTCAACATTCATAGATTCCAGGGCAGATGTTTCCATGAAAAAGGTGTTTTCTCTTTCAGCAAAAGCCTTTGCATCTTCAGTAGATACAGCTCGCAGGTGGCGAAGGTCCGCCTTGTTCCCAACAAGCATGATCGCGATATTGGCGTCTGTGTGATCTCGAAGCTCTTTCAGCCATCTCTCTACATTTTCAAACGTAACGTGGCGGGTGACGTCGTAGACGAGTAAAGCACCAACAGCTCCTCGATAGTATGCACTCGTGATTGCTCGGTACCTTTGGGAAAGAAAATGAGAAAAAGGTGAAGAGTCTGTGCATCATAATCTGGACAACTAAACATGGTAATAACATGAGATATTTAAAAAAACTGAGGAATCAATTAAATGGCTGAACCGAAAAGAACTTATCAACAAGACAACAATGACTTCTATATTTAAGCTTACTGTTACTTCAGCACTGCTGACGCTGCTGTTTAAGCAATAAAATAAATAGGAAAAACACATAAATGAAGACAAGTAAGAGAGAAAACAGGTAGTTTGTTTATACAGAAGCACAGGGTCCACAGTTCCACCAATGCCAATCCTTCTAACGATGTCTTCTCATAGAATTAGGACATTATCTTTCTAGGGTATATTTTGAGTGATGGAAAAGCTTTTCTAGGATAGGTTCCAGAAAGTTCCTGTCACCATAGTGTTTATAGCATCAGAAGTTTGAGATTTATATATTTGTTTTGGACAGGTAGAGGATTGATACTTTGTTAAGAAAAGTATTCTTTTATCATATCCTAGTATCCAACAGCTTTCTCAGGAAAATGCTTTACTGAAAAAAGGTATATTATAAGTGTTTCATCCAGACATCATTGATGTATTCTATTTCTTCTTTTTGTTTCCTAGTGGAAATAAAAGGGGCCTTGAACGTGTTTTCAACATTTAATAGATCTTCATAATGACAGGACTAATTGTTAATTTGAGAGGGTAAACCAACTTGCTTAAAAACAAAACTTCAAATCTTTTTAAGTCAAGAAGCCTAACACGCATAACAAAAGGACTCCCCAACCCATTAAATTGGACATGATAAAGAGATTAATCTTCATCTAATATGGGTATTAAAAGCTGCATCCAATTGAGAACAATATACACACAAATAAGCTCATGCACAGATAGACCTTTTACCACTATAAGAATATACACATAACGTGAACCGAAATTTATTAAGAATTATAATGCCATTTTTTTTGTCAAAATTAATGTATAGAATGATGTAAACCTCTCCATTTCTTGATTTCATTTCCCTTGGGAAGAAACAGAGAATTTTTTTGTAATCCCAAAAGACCATACTTTAGAAGATAAGTAACCTAATTCTCTCAAAATTTAAAGCTTTAGAACTTTTTCAAGAACAACCTAATATCCTCTCCATTTACCCTTCGGGAAAAGTATGCGTGAAAAAAGTTCACTACTCAACCCACTCCTCTTGACAAAAATATAAGTTTACTTGTGCACTACAATAACAATATATATGCCTCAATAGATTATGTAAGTTGAGATCCAACATATTAAGGGTCAATGTCTCCTACTTTTAGCCTTTCCTTTGTAGTTTCATTTCCCATAAAAGAGTTGCACCTCCTTTTCTGTTTAAGATTATATATTTTCAAACTTGGAAGTCAGTAGTAATCTGTAAACATCAAAACAAAATTCAATCTCACCAAACCTCTGCTGTAAAATTAAACATGAATGAAGCTCCTCAAAATATTTGGCTACAAAACATGACAACAAGTTCTGTATACAGCTCTTACCTTGAATCCATGCCTATTCTATCAATGCATCTGATTTGATATTCGAGTATTTTCACATGTTTGAAATATAAAAATATTCCAATCAAAACGAATTAAAATTTGATGACCACACTCTCTCATGCTTCGTAGTGGGGTTTCCTTCACAGCAGATTGCTGGCATGTCAAATCCCCAAATGATAATTCAATTATTTAGCATGAAAATTCAAGGAAAAAGACTCCAACGGTTGACACTGTTTGCCATCAAAACTAGTCTCGTATAATACTATTCATCCTCGTGATAGCACAAAAACATACCTTCTAATGTTGGTATAATTACTGCATCTAATAACAACTTACCGCAGCCAACAAATCTCAGAAGTCTAATACAGAAATGAAAAAACTGAAGGGAAAACAATATAATTAACAATCCTCCGTTTGGTTGCCAAGAAAATAGCAGCAAATAATAAAAATGAAAAATAAATACATTTAAAAATTATGGTTATAGTGTTATAGATTTCAAAAAATGAGAAGCTCCACCTACACCAAGCCATATAGCTGCAAAAACCTCAATTGAGTTTTCATTTATGCTTTCTCAAGTCTCAAATAGCAATACATATACATGTATAAAAATATATAAGATTCAAAATTCTAATCTCTCCTCTTTCAACATTTTCTCCCCAACCAAACAGAGCATAAAATTGAAAATCAAAATCCAAACGTATATCTCTGTCCATTGATCTGCCAAACAAACGATATCTCCACGAAAATAACTCAAGATCTACAAAAACAGATCAATATATATATAGAGAGAAAAATGTAGAGAGAGAAAGAGAGAGAGACCTTTCTTGGCCGGCGGTGTCCCAAATCTGGGCCTTGACGACCTTATCATCGACACGGATGGAGCGAGTAGCGAACTCGACGCCAATGGTGGACTTGGATTCCAGGCTGAACTCATTACGTGTGAATCTGGAGAGAAGATTGGATTTGCCGACGCCGGAGTCTCCTATCAACACCACCTTGAACAGATAATCGTAATCGTCCTCTGCTCTGTACGCTCCCATTTCTTTCTCTTCGATTTCCCCTTTCCTATGTTTTTTTTTCAGCGAGAGAATTTAATTTAATTGCTTGATTTTATTGAGAATCAATACGTTGTTGCTGTTCGTTATTCACACCTTTGTTTGGTTGGAGAGAAACAGAATGAGGTTGGAAAGCTCAAAACAGCATGCTTTCCAGATACGGTGTTTTATTTTTTTCTAGCTGGCAATTATGGTGATTGGTTGGAAGGAAAATTAACAAATTTTACGGGAAAAAAAGGATAAAATTCTAATAATTAAACTTAAACTCAATAATTTTTTAAGCCTAAAAATTCCGTTATTTAATATTTACTTCTGTGAATCGGACTTCTCTCTTCTTTAATATCGAGTTTTTGGTCCAAGTAACGTATTTGATTAAAATATTTTTTCAAAATAATATAATTAAAAATTTATTTTTCAAAATGATTTAGTTTTTACATAAAATAATGGTTTTAGTTGGTTTTAATTTACAAGTAGGTCATTGTGAGAAATAAATTTTAACAAGGTCATTTTTTAAAATATTTTGACCAAGAGGCCATTTTGGTAAAAAAAAAAAAACCTCTACCATTTCTCTTTTTAATATTTAATTTTATTTACATTTTATTTTTCTTTTTTTTGCTATATAGGTATCCTAAACCATCTTGCGCATACTAGACTAAGTCCTGTACCCCAAAAAATGCTTCCGAAACAAGGCTTGTGCCTTGCGCCCTGTGGTTCGTGATCCCAAATATTAGTAACTAGTGAGAGTTGAAACAGGACCAGAGGACTTAAAAAACCCATTCCCAGCTTTATTCAATATAAAATATCCCAACCTTTTTTTTTTTTTTTTTTTTTTTTTCTATCTTAAAATCAAATTCTTTCTAGCCATCTTTTTATTTTTAATAGTTTAATTATAATTATCACAATTTATTAATAATTTATGAAAATTATAGAGCGAGACATATTCAAATTATTATTTTTTTGACAAAATAATTCACAAATTTGGTAGATCCATAAATTGGAAAGTCAAATCATTATATGTAGGATCAATCATTGCCAAAAGGATATTTTCAAATAATTGTATCAAATTTGATTTCTTTCCCACATCAAATTAGGTTAAACCAAATAGTATAATGGGAATGAAATACAATTCCTACATAATATTCATGGCATGTCCAATCAACAGTATTGAAATAGGGATGTCAACGGGGGTGGGTTTGGGACGGGTCACCCCTTTCCCAACCTCATCCAATTTAAGAAAATTAGATCTCATTCCCATCCCAAACCCGCGATAGGTCAGGACTGGGATTCCCATTCCCGTCCCAATTATATGACCACATCCCATTACCGTCCCATCCTGTCCCATTTACTATAGCGAGGCAGGACGGGGTGGGGCAGATATTATTTTAAATTAACTGATATAAATAACAAGACTAAATAATCTTAAAAAATTATAAAAATTATGCATGTGCAGTAATACCTCACAAACATAAAGAAAAGAAATGAAGCTAGAGCTTTGAACATTTATTAATTATTTTCAACTTAACCAAATACAATATCGGACATAATTGAGGTGATTTCCACAAGCTATTTTCTTTCTACTTTACTCAATTTTCTTAACACTAAAACAAATTGCAAAATATATCGATGAACATTAATGATAATTGCTATTTCTAAGAGTAAAATAAACTAAACCCGTTAAGGAACATGATTGAAATTTCATTTTATCAAGAAGGAACTTAATTGTAAAATACCTATAAAATAAATACAATAAGAATATATAAACATATATAATCAGGGAGGGGTGGGTTTTTAAGCACTCATTCCGAACCCACCCTGAACCCTATAGGGTTTTCAAAAAAAAATCTCAAACCCTCCCTAACCCTATTAGGATGACCCCAAACCCGTCCTAATAGGCGCGGGGCGGGACGGGTACCCGGATCAACCTGCAAAATTGACATCCCTATATTGGAATGATGCTGAGCATTCCATTACCGGAAATCTCCTTCCAAGGTATTGGATGACCATTCCCATAAGACTAAAGTTAGATAAATGTCATAAACAAGGCAAATAAAAAAACCTTAGACACCAATTAATCGAAGTTTTAGCTATCCATTTGTTTTGGTTGCACCTTTCACCTTGAATGAAATTCAATACAAATATAATTCATTGCAGGTGATCAAGGCTAAGGTTTTGTCTTCAACTTGTAAGTGGAGCCCATTTGACTGTTTGTTATATTATGTATCTTTTTTTCCAATTTCAAGAGATGTTGATGTAAATGGGTAAGGAAATGGGATTCCGTGGGGGCATCTCTCAGCTTTTGTTTTCTGTTTTTTTGTTTTTGTCTTTTTTTCCCAAGTAAATCAGGCTCTATCATCCAAGGCTAGGTGACATCTTTGGAGTATCTCAATAGTCCCCTATATATATATATATATATATATATACACATATGGTTGCAAAAGGAAATAAATTGGAGCATTTTCAATGCCAAAAGTTATTTTTGGTTACTTATATTCATTTTTTGATCAGTTATATTAAAAATGACTAGGCAAAATTCACTAATGGCGCACTGTCCATTTCTTGGCTCTATGTATCTCTCAATCTCCACCTCTCCTCTTTCCACCGAAAATAAGTCTTTTTCTCTGTATCTCTCTTTCTCTCACACCAATGATGACATGAAAGGAGTTTGATGAATCAAACTTTGGGTGGAAAAACAAATATACCATTGGAGTGTTTTTTTTTATTATCTATATCCAAAAAATGGTGTACACACAAATTTCGTGTCCTGTAATCAAACGAACAAGAAAAGTGTACAAATTATCAATTTATTAATTTATGTAAAATGGGTACAATCCTCTGTATATTTGTATTCTCTACAAAAGAATATGATGATCCTCTGATTAAATCTCTGATGTGATCTTGATCCAAGGGCGATGAGAGCTTCATCTTGAATCCAAAGACTTGTGGGCTTGATGTTGATCCAAGGAGGCGATTGACGCTTGTTCTTGAATCAAACTTCAGAGATGGAAGACTCGGCACTTGTGTTTTGTGCTTGATGAATCTTTCAAAAGCTGAAGGATGTTTGAAGGTTGTAATTTATCAAAGCTTCAATACTTTGGTTGGTTCAAGGTCCTTTTGAATGAATATGAGCCTATATTTATAGGCAAGGTTGGGACTCTTATTTTTGGAATCCCAAATTTGAATCCCTTGATTTAAGGGATGTTTGCCAATTAAAGAATATTTGATTTTCTCATTTTTGGCATTTTATTTGAATTTGAATTTGATGAAAGATTGGCTCATCATGTGGTGATGTAGCCTTTCATGTGTTGACATGTGTCAGTTGCTATGAGCCCACCCTATTTTTGATGAGTCATATGTACGCGTGTCATTTTTGTAAGACCAATGCCAATTTTAAGCTTACTTTATTGACTAGTCAAAGGGTCACCATTTGAATTATTGACACTTGATTAATCAATTGGTGATTTGCTCTCCACCAATTTTTTAATGTCTACAAATGGATATGAATAGAAAAATAGATGCATCATGAAGATGCTTTTTGCATGACTAAGTTGAAGCCGTATTACATAGTTGGGGAGTTTGAAATTCTATACTATCTGAAATCCTATAATATCCATAAGTACAAAGTTACATGGTTAATAAGGATAAGTAGGGGTGAAAAAAATACCGGCCAAACTGTGAAATCAGACCAAACTGCATTGAAAGAGCAGTTTGGGGGTTCGACTTTATAATATCTAAGGATTAGTATGGTTTGAGAAAATCAAACGGTTTAAAATTTTGGATTGGATTGGTTTTACTAAAAATCCAAATTATTTAAAAAAGATTTATAATTTTTTTTTTATATTAGTAATGTTTTATTTATTAAATAATATAAATACCTAAAGTTTACAAATATTAATAGTATAACATATATTAGTAGTTTTACAGCGTCTAAAAAACGTGCGAAATTGATTGTTTTATAATAGTTCATTATCATTTTAGGGTGTTTAAGTAACTATTATTTTGGACTCGTTTTTGTATGAGTTATGATATGGTTAGTATTTGCTGATTTAGCTAAAATCAGCAAACACTTACATGACTGTTAAATTACTCAACTGGCCTAAATATATCATTACTCAAATGGTCGAGATCTAACGGTTATTTGAGTGTTTGCTGATTTCAGCTAAGTCAGCATAATCTAGAAAAACATATTTAATATTTCTATCAAGTAAAAATTCTGAAAATTAGTCCACTTTTATTCTTTTAGATTAAAAAACTATTCAAATCGCTCAAACTGCGCAGTTTGGGTTGGCTGGATTTGTCTTTTATAATGGCTTGATTTGGGTTGGAATTTTAATGGGCCGTTAGAATTGAATTGACTTATTTTATGCTTTCTAACCAACCAAACCGGACCGTCTACACCCCTAAGGGCAAGTGTAAAAAATAACAAAAGGAGTCAACATGTTTCTTACTAAGTTTCTCAGCATATTTATTAGCCAACTAGGGTTTGACATACAGAATGATATTCCATTCCTTTCCCAAGAGGGACCTACAATTATGTAGAAAAATTTCACATACGTAGTGATTGTTGGTGTTAGCATAAATCATTTTAATGATAGCCCGTATATATATATATATATATCAAGTGAAGATCATTGAATTGTCTCAAAATCTTATCTTCATTCCTTATCCTATTTCACAAAAGTCTTTATTGAAAAACCAACTATGAGTATTTTTTGAAAAGTGAATTTTTCAAGACGGATTTTTATGCGAGGGGACAGAATTACACTTAACCCAATTTTTGTTTGAGGGGTTGGCACTACCATTTGTATTAAACTTTGACCCATTAATTCTTGTTGAAGGGGTTCACCTTAATTATTAGAACAGTATAAATGTTCTTTGGGGTTAGACTTTGATTAATCCCAATAATGAAGTATTAATTTGGAGACAATGAGATTTGAATCTTCTAGATTATTATATTATCATGCAGCACCTTGTTAATTACAGAGGATCCATATGTGACAAAGAATGAAGTGGGAAAGTTGTTAGCCATGGAATGGGGTCAACTGGTTAATGATTAATAATGGGCTCATTATAGAATGCTTTTGACCATTTTTAGATCCTAATAGATATGATTGTGACATCTAGACCAGCTACCATTACCAAAAAAATAAAAATAAAAAAATAAAAAAAGAAAGAAAAAGAAAAAGGAAATTTTGAATAATTCAAAAATGAAAAAAATAAATAAAAAATCATTACTTTATGGTAAAGATGTCAACGGGGCAGGTTTATCCGGGTACCCGCCCCGCCCCGCCTCTATTGGGAAGGGTTTGGGGTCATCCTAATAGGGTTAGGGGCGGGTTTGGAATTTTTTTTGAAAATCCTATAGGGTTTGGGACGAGGGTTTAAAAACCCGCCCCGCCCCGATTATATATGTTTATGTATTTTTATTATATTTATTTTATAGGTATTATACAATTAAGTTTCTCCTTAATAAAATGAAATTTCAATCATGCCCCTTAAGGGGTTTAATTTATTTTTCTC
>JAESVK010000327.1:226951-247763 GCA_017140935.1 Hamamelis virginiana | reverse complement strand
TAGCCTTATCAGCCATGTTCCAAAAGTCTGAAAAACTCTGCCCATAATGTGTTCCATTTCTTCAGCATTGCTTCTTCTCCATCCACCTTGGATTACCAAACACCTGTCTCTCTCTCATCATCTACTTTCTTTCTTTTTCTCGCTTGCCCCCATGACTCCATTAACCCCATCCCATGAGATAGAAACAGCATGGTAAAGAGAGACAGATAGAAAAAGAGAGACGTCATGATTCATTATGATTATCATACGTGATGGTTCATGCAACACACAGTGAAATGTGCGTGTGTATGTGACGTGGAGGAGGAATTTTGCAGACTGATATATCCAAATCACTCAATCAATCAAAATGAGAGAGAGGAGAGAGAGAGAGAAGGGGGGGATAAAATTAGACTGTTGGCAGCAGTGAACAAGTAAATAAACTGCACCACTCAACCGATGTTGACCCACTCCTCATCTGCCTCATGTGCTCGCAACACCAAACAAAACTGGGGCTCATTACGTCCCAACTTTTCTGATACTGGAATTCAAAGACAAATGGCTAAATTCGTGAAAACATTAACTCATTTCCGTTTCGGGTCAGACCTCCTGATTCGTGAAAGCGGAATAGGTTTAATATAGTACCGTGACAGTGAGATGGGTTCAGTATATATCCATAACTCATCAAACTTTGAATGTATGGTCTAGTAACAAATATGTTATATAATCAGAAACTTTAACCCCAAATTAAAAACCATTTGATGTGTCATATTTTGAATGGTTTAGTCATTCTCTTAAATAGATTCTATCTTTTTCACACACCATTCAAAGCATGACACATCAGGATGATTTTTAATTTCGGGTTAAAGTTTCTGATTGTATATCATTTTTGGTATAAGTAATGAATTGATGGAAAATACATTCAGCTGGACCTAAATTTTGAGTAGAAGTAAAACAAAGGATTGACACCCAACTCGGTTTCCTCAAAGAAAACCACAATAGCTAGCAAAAATTATAGTTGAAATGTCATGAACCCCAAGTATCTTCCGGTTAGCTATTGTCAATCCATTTTCAAATTTTGAATCCATGAAAACATTTTCTAGTGGTTTAGCTATTTTGCCATCTAAAAAAAAAAATAATAATAAAAATTGAGCCAAAAGTCACATTCGGTTCAACTTTTAATCTAACTAATTTTGTTTTGGACAATTCTATTTCTCTCTTTTTCCAACCGTTGGATTTGATGCTCCACTTGTACGTATCTTGAATGCAAAAAATCACATTGGTCAAACAGTCGATTTTTCAAAAATTAGACTAAGATGTTTTTTTTACAATTTTTTCAATATTGTTTATAATTTTTTAAAAATAGACCTTCGAATCAATTTGACTGTTTGCATTCATGATTAATATAAGTAGAATATCAAATCAAACGGTTTTCGAAATAACTGTTCCAAATTGGTCAGATACACTAAGGAGGATAATGACGAAGGATGAATGAAAATTTTCTTTTGTTTTACTTACCCAAAAAGTACATGAGAACTCTTCATACATTTGGTTTCAACTTTTAACTTAACTAATTTTGTTTTACTTTTACTTTCATGAGAACTCATTCATTATGACCAAGAGAACTAAAAAATTACCTGTACTATTGGAGTAACTCTATCCAAATATGCCTCTATTTTAAAAAAAAAAAAAAAAAAAAAAAAAAAACAATTCTATTCGTCATTTCTTTTTGTCCTCCATCTATCCTTCTTAGTATATTTGACCAACTTGGAACATGTATTTCAAAAAACTGACCGTTGAATTTAATGCTCCACTTATACATATCATGAATGCAAAAAATCACATTGATTCAATAGTCAGTTTTTCAAAAAATGGATTGTGATGGTTTTTCACAATTTTTTCATTATTGTTAATTTACAATTTTTTTTTAAATTGCAAAAATTGACCGTTGGATCAATGTGATTTTTTACATTCATGATACGTATAAATGGAGTATCAAATCCAACCGTCAGTTTCTCAATCTCAAAATAGTTGTTTCAAACTAGCCAAATATACTAAGGAGTACTGAAAGAAATTTTCCTTAAAAAAAGGCTTTTAACGTTCGAGATGCAGCTATTGATTTGAGTTAAAAGCTGTCAGCTTGTCCAGCATTTTGTGTTGAAGTAATTAAAGGAAGTGCAGGGCTGAGGCCAGCTTGGTTTTCTTCAAGAAAAAGCAATTGAAAAATCCCAAAACTAGCAGATATTATGGAAATGATATCACCCAACTCAACCAAGTTGGATTCGAGTTACGTTCATTTATATAATAATAATAATTATATATATATATATATATATATATATATATATATATATATATATACACGGAGGAATGCGTGGGCATGCATATGAATCCCTTTTTGGCACTCGGATTCCAGTGTTTTTATGTTTACCTCATAGATAAATAAGTATCAGAGGCAAAAGCATATTTAATATATATTAATTGCTTTCAGAAGAAACAGAATACATCGATCATCAGTCCATTTTCAAAGACTCATAAAACAGTCATATTAGGTGAAGCGGAATGCTAAGCCTCTAATACAGAGAGAGAGAGAGAGAGAGAGAGAGAGAACAACACTGGAACCATAGCTAGCATGCACATCTCCTCAGCTTCCACGCTTGTTCTAGATCTGCAGCAAAATATAAGAGTAATTAGTAAAATGGTGAATAAACACCCCATGAACCATTAATTAAACAAGTTACAATATCAAAGACAAAAACCTGTTTTCTACTATCAGAGTAGCAGAAGATAACCTACCATTCAGAAAATTAATTTGAAAACATATTATTTAATACTGATTCTTGAAAGTTATTTCTAAAAACAATCGGTTTTCACTTCACTGATAACATTATAATGTAAAGGTCACATTACCTTTACCATTATTTCGACAACCTGTTTTCAAAACACCAATGTTAATTAGTCGAATATTTTGAGAAACCGACCATTAGATTATATACTTTTCTTATATATATCATATATACAAAAAATTACAGTAATCCCACATTTAGTTTATTAAAAACGTCACTGAAAAAATATTTTAATTAAAAATGTACCAGTTTTTTGCAAGGAGATTTTTTAAAATTTGATCGTTAGATCAATGTGATTTTTGACATGTATCAGAGTATCTAATCCAACGATCGGTTTTTCAAAATATTCAATAATATTTTCAAAACGGACAGTAGAAATAATGGTAAAATAATAGTAAATACAACCTGTCCCGTAATATAAATGAATTCACCCTATCATGTATAGCCTAAATAAATATCTTTCTATCATCCTAAAAACAATAAATTTATAAAATTTCTAATCAATGTATAAAATTTTGTTTTTTAAAAACATTGCCATATTCCAAATGGATATTGTCTTGATAAAGATGCTGAATTAATAGTCTTATTAACTCATACACCTTAACCAATAACCAATATATTCTCATGAAATTCACATCAAAGAGAGCTAACATGCGCACCAGGTAATAGAATGCGCCGTGCTGGAGTGACAGGACGGTGACGCCCCACTCATTGGTGAGAACAGGCTGACCAGAAGAGTGTATAAGAACAGCATCACCACCAAAAGCCTCTCGCACGTTAAAGGGCCCCACAGGAACTTCGAAGGCCATATCATTAATAAACACCGTTGATTTCGCTGAAGCAGCAGCCGGACCCGCTGCACCCGATTCACCAACACCTGCAACACACAGAATCACTTCTCTGTAATTTGTATGGGTGCAAAAAAAACCAGCGCAGTAGTCAATCAGAGGACCTGCCCATGCACACGTCCATCTAGACAGATATCGCAAATTCCGGATTTAAAAGACAATTCCATCCTCGTCTTATTCTAAATATGACAAACTTATCCTTAACCTCTCCTCCATATATGTAAAGTTATATAATAATCTGGAGTATATGTATACATCAATCAAGTCCATCAAATCTTTGACAAACCTACTCCGATATGCTTGTAATTTTCGAATAAACAAAAACAAACATATATTCTTATGCCTAGTTGATCTCACCCTAAATTCTATCTTATATAAATTTTTTAGGTATAATACAAGAATCAACGATAACAACAACAAATATTTAGAACAGCAATTTTATACTACCCGATACTTTAATTCGAAATTAAAAATCACCCAGATGTGTAGTGATTTAAGAGGTGTGTGAAAAAGATGAAAGCAGTTTGAGATGAAAGACCTTACTACTCAAAGTAGGACACATCTGGGTGATTTTTAATTTCGGATTAAAGTGATTGGTGCTATAGTATTTTTCTATTTAGAATATATACAATATTGGTAACTAACTAGTCTCGAATTGGAGACCATCTATCCCAAATTCCAACTCTTCGACCGGAGCTAGCTAATTTAGTTGCCTATATCGATCTTAAATAGTTGTCACAATTGATTGTTAGGCTCAAATGTAAAAGTTCGAGTTATATATGAGTGTGTAAACTTCTTGTAATACCAATAGTCTGAACGTATTTATAAAACCAACATTATGTCATGACCTCTTATACATTGATCATAGTTGATATTGAATAATTATTCATTATATAATTGTGTTCACTTCATGAAATATTGAAAGTTAAGATCGAATATCGTTTAGCGTTTTGAAAATCCCACTTTGGTAGGATTAATATTGAGTAATGACCTTTTATATACTTTCAAAATACCTTTAAAAGCAGACAAGTAGATCGATTTCGCAGTGAAATAAAAAGGAACAAAATTTCTCTACATGACTACATCTACCACCAAGATGCACATTTTCTTCCTAGTGTTTACGAAGAACACATTGTGATAGCATTTTTGTAAATAGGGAAACGAATTAATGTGGTAGAGATTTATATATTTGCAAGTATAGGGATCCATTAATTAGAAAGAAAAATGCAGTTTCATCAGTCTATTTCACCTGTCTTTGATCACCTGTCTCATGTGAACGAGTCATTTTAAAAAATTAAAAAATTAATTTTATTGATGCGAATGGCAAATCATATGAAAACTAAGAGGGAAAATGATGCGTGGAAATTGCAATTAGAATTGAAGTACCGTGAATTTGATTGATGGTAGAAGGAACAGTGCAGACAGTTGTTGGAGGAATGACACTACTTGTTGTTGGAGCAGTAGCAACAGCATAGCTTAGCTGCTGTTGTTGCAACGTGATCTTCTCTTCTTCCATCTTCTTTGAACCTCCTTGATTCATCATCAACTCACTGAGTAAAAAACCCGGGCAATCCCCAACTGTTTGATCGGGAACTTGAACAACATTTGACAGCTCAGAAAAGCAAAACCCCTGCGTAAAATGGGCACCGCCGCCGCTGCCCATCTGTTGCACCGGAAAAAAGAAAGATTCCGGCAAGATCTCACCGTGGGAGGACGAGTGAAAATAGGTCTGCTGGTTCACGGAAGCTGTTGGAGAATTGGAAACATCAATAACATTTGTGGAACCAATTGAGAAGTTAGCTTTAATGGGCGAAGATTTATCCGAAGAGGATGATGAAGACGAAGGAGCGGTAACAGCGGTAATGGATGAAGTAGTTATAGGATGAGGAGGGGTTTGTTGTTGTTTTGTGTTTTGAAGATGTCGTTGTTTGTGTTTGCTTCTTGATTTTCTGTTTTGGAACCAGTAGAAAACATTGGCATCACCCACTTGTCCATATTCTTGTAATTGAGTTCTGATCTTCCTTATCTCGTCTCTTGGAGGATTCACCATGCCTGAGTTGAAGATAGCTTCTAGTATGCGTATCTGCTCGGGTTTCGGGTTCCATCTCGGCTTCGGTTCCGGACTCCTCTCTTCGCATCCAGGCACTGTTAGTGATCAAACAAGAAAATATTCATAAATTTTAGGAGTGCGGAAACGTTTGACAGCCCTGATAAAATTAGCTCGCATCACAATTCAACTACTGAAATCAAAATACAGGAACAGATTCATGTACATCTGTGTATTTATACCATATCACAACCCATGATGTGTTTTGATTTCAGTAGTTGGATTGCCTGTAAGCTGATTCAAGCAGTTGTATTACAATTTACAACTAAAGTGTCCCTAATGTTTCTGGTCATTAGGAACAAATCCAGACTTATAGTGAGATTTGAGCTCTCTCTTTCTCTCTAGGGTTTGTGATGGTACATAAACCATTTGTTAACTATATATTAATGAAGTGTGTGGATTATGTGGTGGGCTGGAAACCCTAGGGTTTGTTAAACTTTAAAGGGTTTTTCAAGAAACTATGAGAGAAGAACAGAAATAGCATGCACATAGAGAACTTAAAGGATGATTGTTACATATAAATTGAGACAGCAATTGTGTGATTATTACCTGATGAGTAAGGGGCTCTGTGGCATCCATTGGACATGAGTGAAGAGTTGATTTCATGCTGCCATTGGTGGTGAGTGTTGCAGGGCTTGGACTTAAACATACTAGGCCAGTGTCTATTTGATGAAGCCATGATGGGTAATGATAATAGTGAAATGATGATGAAGGCCACAGGCTCTGCTCTTATCCAAGTAGCCAATGAACCATAAAGGAAACAAGAAAGAAGAACCCTTTGTTGCTCTTGTTTTTGGGTACTGAAACCTCTATGCTAACATAACATCTCCTCTTATAGAGCCTCCTCACCTGTCCCTGTGTTCAGTTCATTTCAATTAATGTTTCAGTCACTCCATCTCCCAAAATTAATTTTTTTTTTTTAAAAGTATATATTTATTTATATATGTATATAATAGACAAAACCCACGACAGGAATCGCCTGTGACAAGAGAAACAAGAAAGGAAATGAAATTAAATAAAAAGGGGAAGAAAGAGAGTACACTCCCATACCCTTCCTCACAGTTTTTGCATTAAAACTGAAATGCCTTCTGCACTACTCAAAGTACAACCCAATTCCCTCGGACGAGAAGCAAAGGAGGCATTGAAAGGAATGCATGCTGGGGCTTAATTAGAATCTTCATCAGAGAAGACACAGAAAGCTCTTAATGCCAAAGTGAAGAGAGAGAGAGAGGGGGATTTTATGGATTCAGAGAAGATGGGGTGTTCTGATCACTTTGTCTCTTCTTTTATCATTTTTTTTTTTTTTTTTTGCCCTGTTTTCTATGGGGAGGGGATTCTCTTCCTTACTTGGGTTTGCTTGCAGAGTATTAATGGAAGAGTGAAGGGATAGCCATAAAGTGTGGGATTTTTCTAATGGAAGAGGTTGTTGTGGGAATAAATAGGGGAGGGGGGTTTGAGAGTTTGAAAGTCAAGAAGGCATGAAGGGGTTTGATTGGAAAGCGGTGGTGGGAGAGTAATTGCTAGTTTGGGTTATTTCGGGCAAAGTAAGATGGGCTTTGGATTGACTCGAGGGCATTTTTTTTTTCTCTTTCATATTTATTTTCGTAATCTAGTTCTTCCATAATCTCAAAATCAACTTAATTGAGTCTGTTTGAATCTCGATAAAAATGAGAAAGAGAGAAAAAATTAAAATTATTTAACAAAATAATTAAGGATTATGCATAAGTTCCTGACATGAGCATTTAATTCTTTTCACAAAGCAAAGCAAAATCTCAATTTGTGCATTTATATTTTCATTTCTTATTCTTTTCACAAAGTAAAGGAATTAAAAAGGTAGAGTAAAGGAGTTTTGATTTGAATCACTTTTCACCCTATCTTCTATCACTACCTTATTTTCTCTCATGATAAAAGGGGCTCACATATAGAATTGGCCCTATTCAAGACCCTAAAATTGGTTTGATGAGTTGACTTATACATGGAAAAATTAATTGATAAAATATTTATGGAATACGGAAATTAATCTTCACATTTTAGGATTAACATTGTTGAGATTCAATTCTTTAAATTTCCTTACACGAAATGACCCACTACAAGAACTGTAGTGTCTACTCGTTGGGTTACATATACAATAGAGTCGAGATCATTCCTCCCACTTATATGACCCACTTTCCTGTCATTTCTCACAAAAATCCACCTTAAAAGACTCAAATTTTAAAAAATAGTTATGGTTGATTTTCAAAGTGGACTTATGTCTCCACTCTATACAATAACCTATGTCTTTTTTTTTTATTATTCTTTTGTGTAGAAGTCCATTGGGCTTATGAGTTACATAACAGTAAATAGCTTTCTTCTTTGATGAAGGCGGGACTCATACCCAGATCTTTAATACAACCAGCAAGAGACTTTACTAGCAGGCTAACTGACACCTTCTATACATCAACTTATGTCAAGAGTGGAATAATAGGTACTGAAATGTGTATTTAATTTGTCTTGCAAATTGTGCCATCATACACCAACTAAAGACTAATTAAGGCTATGTTTGGGGCCATCTTCTTCGAAAATGGTTTTCTATATTTCTAAATTCAATAAAATAGAGAATTAAGAGAGTAAAAAACATATTTGACTATCAGTTTTCTATTTTCAAAATTAAGAAAAAAAAAATAGAAAACAATCTAAAAAATATGTTTGACAAAGACAATAATAATGTGAAAACACAAAAAAATAAAAAATAAATAAATGCTTTCTGTCTTCTGTTTTCTGTTTCTTAACTCTAAAAACATAAAACTATTTTCGGAATTCACAACCAAACACACCTAAAATTCTTTAAAAAAAAAAACTCCTTTAGTTTTCTACTTTTAAAAGGATCTCATGCTAAATAGGTGAAGTTTACAAATTTCGCTGATAAACAATATGGAGTGATTTTAAATATCAAATTGGTATGGAGATGTATACTTTGTGTCTCTCTTCTTCTAATTCACCCTGCCAGTTTCCAAGCCTCCTCACTTGGCCAATGTCAGCATCACAAAAATTATTTGGTTTTACCATAGGATGCAACTGCTTTAGTAGATTAACCATACATATATTAAACCATATAATTTGGTTAATTGGAGACTCAATATACTCCAATTACCTCACTCCTGCTTTCTAGGAATAGGATCTTCTCCAGTTTAATTGTAAGCCTGCAGTCTCCTACATTTTAAAGTCAATCTCCTCGAGTTTGGAAAGAAAAATTCGAGTGTAGTTTAGAGAGAGAGAGAGAGAGTCTCTCTAAACTGCAGAAAACGTAAACTGATCAAAAAGATCTTAACCCATCCCGTACTCTATATTAACAAAGTGTAGCAATAGCAAGAAATTCAATCTTCATTAATTGAACGAATAGAAACAAAAAATGGAAGAAGAAAGGAAGTTCTATGGGCAATAAAGTCAGAGAAAAATGAGGAAAAGTGTTTGGTGCCTGGCTTGACTGTAGACAAGCGTTTCACTTTGGGTTGGGTTACGGGAATGACCAAAACAACAGTTTCAACTCTCTCTCTCTCTCATTTGTGCGTGTGTGATGAGTCTACAACTCCCCATGCAAATTGAAATTGCAAAGAGAGTAAAAAGAACGAGAGAGGAGTAATGGTTTTGGTCTACGTGGTGTCGGTGTGATTCCGACATGCAACACTCCTACAAAAGCTTTATGCATACCATCTCATCAATCACTCATTTATTCAAATCTCCTTTGTCCACCCCTTCGCCTTTATCATATCTCTCTCTCTCTCTCTCTCTCTTATAGGTTTGTTAAAAGGTGGGTTTAGCTGTAATGAGATTCATTAATAGGTTTATCTGTCATCGTAGAGAATGGCAGCTAGCATACTTAACTTTCTCTCTGTCAATTCACCAGGTGTCTACCTTATGCAAGATTGTGATTGGGTTGTCAATGATCAAAATGACTTATCACTGTCACGTATGGGATTGGGTATGAGGTGATGATCGATGGTGCGTATATGGTGGGAGATGCAGTATAACAATGGGGTTGCATGTATTTGGTGAAATCACACTCCATACGGCATTAGTAGGGTAAATGGATACTTATTAATGGAGAAGGAAAATAACAAAATGGGTCCATTCTCATTTATGGGAGGAATAGAACCAAAAACTCTATCTCACAAAAGGGTGAGACATGACCCAATATTGAACCAACACTCATGCATGTTCTTTTAGAAAAGCTATTGGGGAGTATATATTATGAATGTAGTGTTGCTATATATACATTATCATTTTTTCAATCATAGGATGTAAATTATAAAAGAGTTTATGTGTGTAGCATTTTCTTAAAATATAAGATGATTGATTTGATCATACATGTGGATCAAAGTTTAATACTCTTTCTCATCCAAACAATATTTGATTGAAATTATTTATCAACCCCCCCCCCAAAAAAAAAAAATAATTTTTTTCCTAGAGCTAGAAAATTTTTCTCTCGAGGTCAAATTATTTTTGTTATAATTTCAAATTTATAAAATTAATTGGAGAATTTTTTTTTATTATTTTTTAAAAATTAGAATTCAATTATGCCCAAATTCATGAATTTAACATCAAGTTTGAATAATTCTTTTTCTTTTTTTACTACTTTTAATTATTTGGCCAAATTTTATAAAAGTACATTCCACATTTTTCTTTTAAATTCTTAATTAAACAAAAAATAGCTATTTCATATGACAATGTAATATTATGAAATAATTGAGATTTAATTAACTGTGAAGAAGAAATTATACACGTACAAAATGGAAGCCAAAATCGAAATTAATATGGTTTTGAGGGGGAAAACTATTAATTTTAAATTAAATAATTAACTGATAAACTAGTAAATGACAAAGAAGAAAATTTCTAATTTTCAGGAGGCAGATGGCTATTAAAATAAGAAAAATACTATAGCACCAGACACTTTAACCCGAAATTAAAAATTACCCTGATATGTCTTGCTTTGAGTGGTAAAGTCTCGCCTCTCAAACTGTTTTTCTCTTTTTCGCACACCACTCAAATCACAACACGTTAGGATATATGGTTTTTATTTTTGGGTTAAAGTGTCAGGTGATATATAATTGTTTTTAAAATAAAGCACTTTGGTTCCTGATTGAATTTTTTTTTTGTATGGATAGTCAATTAAAGACACTTTAAAGCTAGTGTAGTGTACTAATGTAACCAAATTTGAAATTATTAATGAATTTTTTCATTAGAAATAAAAATAAAAATAAAAGGATCATGATGGTCACTTTGCATGCATGCATCCACTCATAGCATCTCCTAAACTTATAATTTTATTTTAATTCATATTTCTTTTAGCATGATATAAAAACTGAATTCCCAATAAATAAATATCAGAACAAAATTCATTAGGAACACAATAATATGTGTAGGTGTACGTGTACATATAACGTATTTCTCTTAATGTTCACTTGAATTAAATATCACAAAATACATTCCAAATTTGAGGGATCTGGTTCCGTCAATACATGATTCTTAGCAATGGTTTGATACATAATTTGTAAAATTAATAAATCATATATGGAAAATGTATTTTAAGAAACTGATAATTGGATTAAATATTCTGTTAATATACCTTATGTCTATCAAAAATTACATTAATACAACGGTTAGTTTTTCAGTATACCAACTGTGAAAAAGGGTAAAATTTCCATAATTTTTTACTCCTGTACAATTTATTTCTAAATTATGATATTTTTAAAAAAGTGATCATTGGATGAATGTGATTTTTGGCGGAAGTAATAAATTTATCAAAATATTTATTCCATATAAGATTTTATAAACCACGCATGTATCAAACCATGGATAAGAATAATGTGTCATCGCTACTTGACCTAAATTTAAGATATACAACATGGTTACATGACTAATTATTCGGATTCAAGTACTTACATTCAACCCGTTTCATATCTTCCTTCAACTTCTTCCCCACACTCCCGACACATGTGAACATCTCCAACGTCATTACCCATGAGAGAGAGAGAGAGAGAGAGAGAGAGAGAGAGGGAAGGAAGAAGAAAGTGCGGATACGATCACATCAAAAGTCTGTTTGAGAAACTGAAGTGGACAGGTGTACGGGTAGAGAGTAATTTGGGGATTAAATTTCACTCCGTTCCAAACGTGCGCACTCTCGTTAATAATAGTGAATCCAGCGCATGGTAAGTTGATCAGTTACTTTTTTTTTTTTTTTTTTTTTTTTTAATCTTTGGGCAGTAGACAGTAGAGAGCAGTGGTAGTTTTGATCTTCTGCGATATCGTACACGTCAAATTAATTGATTTATGGATTCAAGTACTCTTTTTTCCCATTATCTCATTGTCTTTTCTTTTCTGTTGCTACCAATTTGTCTGGAACAAAAATGAAAATGAATTCAATTCATCAAATCGCCCATCATCAATAACTGATCACCTTTCAACTCCACGCTCTTTTTATATTTCTAAAGTTTCTGAAAGTGTCTAAAGTTTCTCAAAGTGACTACTCAACTCTCTGCATATAAATAAACAGGGAGTCTGGATCTTTTGTTTGGCCTGATTGGTCTTGGATATACTTAGTGATGTGTCATAATTTGAATATTCTGAATTTTACTTAAATGATGTGCAGATAATCCAGATCAGACACATCACTCAAGCACCAAACAAATCCAAGCAGAGGATCTCATTTAATAAATAATATTTTTTTTTTATCTTTAAATACAAGATATATTTACTTTCGTTTCATCAGACATGATTCTTCACTACTTAAAGACACGATTCTTCACTGCTAGAGTCTTGTCGATTAATCTATTTAATACCTTCAACTTTAAATACTTTAAAACAGTTTTTCAATTAAAAGATTCTAAAATAATAATAATAAGGGGAATTTGGTTAGGGGTCCTCATTTAAAAGATTTTCATGCCAAAAGTCCTCTCAAAAGAGTTTTCTTTCCAAAAGTCCTTTTGATATGAATTGGACAAAAATACTCCTCTTTCCTAACAACCTTCAATGCCACCTACATCCCCAATCTTGGGTTCACTACGTCACACCCCGTAGTGACCTGTGTTAGTTCCCTACGCTGGAAACGTAGGTCACTACGCCAACGCAAGTCACTACGCCGGAAAATATATACAGGTCACTACGCCGGAAACGCAAGTCACTATGCCGGAAACGCAAGTCACTATGCCGGAAAATGTAGGTCACTAGGCCAAAAAAAATCGAATTTAAAAAAAAAAAAGTAAAAAAAAAAAAAAAAGGAACAGTTCCTATGCTGGGCATACCAGTATAGTGGAAACGAAAAGGCAAAACCAATTTGGAACCTCGTAGCCTATGATAAGCCGCTGCAAATTCAACCTTGGAAAGCGAGAATGCATTCCCAAGATGGAGTTGCAGTACCATCGTTGGCGACTGGGATTGAGCGGTGTGGAGATGCTTCACCGACTCTAGCAGCAGCAACTTTAATTGAAGCCATCGCCGGAGTGAAGCTCACCTGCTGTGCTGATGTTGGTTAATTTGCATCCCACAGTAAACTTCCATGAAAATGGATTCTGCATTGGGAAGGTTTAACTGCTTTCTCTCTCCTTTCTCTACTATTTATTTCCCCGTGTCTCTCTGCATTCTTCGGCGTATGGATTTCGACAATTTCTAGGGTTCCGGCGACGATGGAATCACAATTGCTGTCGGATCTCGCAACAGAGATCGTTATTCCGATAATCTCATTGTTAACAAATTTCATAGATCTCAGAATGAGGTTGTCGATGTGAGGTTGGGGGCTCTCCTAGAGCTCGCCGCTGGTAGGTGGGAAGCTCGTCGCCGAGAACCAGATAGAAGAAGATGAAGCAGTCAAAATGATCGTGGGAACGAGAAAGGCACTTATGTCTTAAAATAAATAAATTTTTAAAAAATGGGACTTTAAGCACTAAAGTTATTTTAAGGAGGACTTTTCAAAGCAAAAAAAGTATTGGTGGACTTTATACCATAAAACTCTTTGAAAGAGGACTTTTGGCTAATTATCTGTAATAATAATAATATAGCGAACATGAGGACCACTCCACTTTAAACTTGATTCTCTTCAAATTCTTAAAATAATTATTATATGTCATCCTACTAATGCAAAACCTCAAAATACGAGTTTTTCACTAATTTTAATTAGATTTGTCTTTTAAAAAATAAAAAATAAATAAAAAAATAAAAACTATTAACCTTCAATGTTGAAAAAAAAAACCTTTTTTTTTTGGGGGGGAGGTCTAACGCAGAAAGAATTGAAAATATAACACGTCAATAATTAACTTATGAATTTTTTGTGTAACATTTTAGAGTAAAGACTACTAAAATAAAATTTATTTGATCTAAAATTTAGGGATGATTTCTGTAATTTAATTTCTCTTATTTTTATTAAAAGATTACTCTTTACTTACTTTAAATTCAGTCCATTTACACTTTACTCATGATAATTTTATTTATTTATTTATTTTTTGCAAAGTATTTTATAAAATTTCAGATAGTGACAAATATAAATATATTTATTTATATTGCAAAATGAAACTAATTAGGTTGCATAGGTTTTTCTGTTATTATGTATATGGCATCGATTAATCTTAAATATTAGGAATATTGTACCGATCTTTAATATAGTGTACTCGTCTTTCATAAGTTCTATAAAGGTTTAACCCTTTTGAATGTGGTGTGCCTTTGTGTGAAATTTATGTTTATGGGAGTGTGTGTTTTAATTGCCTTGTATTATGTAGTTAAAAAAAAAAATAAAAATTTAAAGACTAATATTGTACTCAACTCATATCTTCCATATATAACTCCATCTCTATAAGACCCAACACTGAGCAATCAACTTTTCCATATTTCTTATAGTGTACTCGTCCTTGCAGTCCATTGACATGTATTCTCATCTTTAGGATCGAGATCTTAAGTTCGAGCACTATCAATACCAATTTGTTAGTATTGAGAATTTGGGAACATGGATAGCTTCAATGGTTTGAAAAAAAAAAGAAAGAAAAAGGAAATCCCTAGGGTGAGGCATTTGCAAACCTACTCAAACGTTACATATGCATGAGTATGAAACGTTTCAGCTTTATATATACCATTAGGTCCTTTTGAATTGGGTCATCTAACTTAGAAAACTCGGGGTAGAAAATCAAATGCCTTGGACTTCATGGTATACAACTAAATCTCGAGAGATTTTTGGATAATTTTTTTGATAAATTAATGGTTTCCCAAGTGTTGAAGTTGCACATGATTATAATAAATGTTGCCAAGTATCTAATGGGTAAAATGAAATGGGTATGTGTGTCGAGCGAGAAATGCGCTAACAGTGTTCACTAAATGCAAACGTGCATGTAGTAAATACACAACATGCTGGATTTAATACTTAACTTTGGTGCACATGCAACCAAAATATTTAATTTCTTACATTGTTGAAATTTTGAAGACCAAACCCTCCTTAAAATATCTCCATTGGCACAGAAAATTTCAGAGAGAGAGGGAGAGCATTTGAATTCGGATGTTGTTTGGAAATTTTATGGCACCCATTGGCAGTCTGTCTATTACTTCATCACTTAGAATCCCTATCAACATGATTTGTTTTTCTCCTACACATATATTGGGGCCTATCCACTCCCAAAATTGGGTTTCAATGGCTTGAATGATGTTGGAAATTTTACGTTACCTGTGGGGACCATCTTCCACCGTCTTAACACCAAAAGCTCAAGCCAAACAAGACCTTAGCTGGGCCCACAGCATCTACCATTTCTTGTGTAGCACACAAAGAGGAAGGCAACCCCCTTCTCCCAATAAGAGGAAGACAAAAGTAGATTAAAGCCATGGCATGCAAATTAATTACATAATAGCCTATGATTTAAGAAAAGGATTAACCTAGATTAGGACTTCTGTATCATAAAGAATGTTTGAAGAGAGGAATATTGGGTGGTCATGTTACCATCCAGTTGAGTGGACATTCTTATCAATGGTACCATAAATCAAATAACTCTGATAATTTTACTTAATTCCTTGTGTGGCCATGTTGTTGATCGAGTGGACATATATTTTTATAAAAAAAAGACGATAAAAACAACCAATTAAATAACTCGGATGATATTACTTTCTTTTAGTGATTAAAATAAAATACCCACCTTTTAATCTTGCTGATTACTTTTTTGAGTCGAAGACATTTCTATATCTACAAAACGATAAAAGCAATTCAACCAAATAAATCCGGCAATTTTATTTCCTTAGAGTGATTAAAATGATAACCATGATTTAATTTTGCGCGCAGATTAAAAAAAAAAAAAACTCGGATAATATTACTTTCTTTTAGTGATTAAAATGATATACCCACCTTTTAATCTCGCTGATCACTTTCTTGAGTTGACGATATTTCTATATCTACGAGTAGACGATAAAAGCAACCAAATAAATCTGACAATATTATTTTCATAAGAGTGATTAAAATGACAATGCATGACTTAATTTTGCGCGCAGATAAAAACAAAAACAAAAAAACGACTAAACTATATATTATTATAACCCACCAATTGTGGATACATCCTCTTAGGAACTTGAGAAATTACCTACGTACCTTCCTTCAAATTTGATTAGTGTTGCATTGACGTACTGCTAATTATTAATTAATTACTCATTTATATATGATATTTTTAATAGAAGAAAAACCAAATTATCAAAGCTTGAAAATAAAGACTCATCATATTGGGATGCTAAATTAAGCTAATGAAATGAGAAGGTGGGAATGTCAAATGCTCGTATTGGAAATGGTTGGGAATATAATCTTATTATAGTTAGTTAGAAGAAATGTTTGTTGCTTAGATATTATAATTTGTACTTAACATATATTCCATTTGAATGCGATGTGTCCCAAAAAGGGAAAGAAAGAGAGTGTTTTTATTTGGGAAATAATTAACAAGGCTAGCCATCAAATATTGTGCAGAAATAATTTCCTCTTATTCTTCTACATGCAAATTGACTTATTATAGTCCATACAATCCAACAGTCAGCTTTTGAAAATTGTTATTATAAAAAAACTTTGATATTTTTGTTCTTCAAAATATCACCATTTTTTTATAGTTGATTTTTTTTTTAATATCAGAAACTGATGATTAGATCACTGGAATTTTCGGCATGCATGACATCCATAAAAAGAGTGTTTAAACCGATAGTCAGCTTTTCAAAATACATATCCACCAATTAGTTAAAGACATCATACTGATTTTAACAAATTAAAGTCGACATATGTGCATAGGATGAGGACTGTATATATTTATATACAGTCATGCTGTTATAAGGTACACTTTATACAATTTTGTGTAAGGTGACTGGCCTCTATAGGATCAATTGCAGAAAAAAAGTTTGAAAAACTAACAGTTGGACTAGATGAACTACTTATAAATTTCATATTTGTTAAAAATCACATTGATCTGACGGTTGGTTTCTGAAAAAATCAATGAGGAAAAACTTATTACATTTTAAAGAACACAAATATTATTATATGTGAACACCGTGATATTTTTTAGAAATCGATCGTTGGATCACTGTAATTTTTGGTGAATATATACAAAATTCTCAATGGTTGGTTTTAATTTCAAACTTTGTCATGCAATACACAACTTATCCACCTTATAATAGCATGCCTATATTTATATATATTATATAATTATAAGGTTATAAAAATGGCAAACAATTCCATACATTAAAAACTGGAGCCTCCGACATTTTCATGACAATCTATTAACTTCAAGTGAGCTAGAATTCAATGTAGCATTGAAATTCAAAGCAAGTCCTTCCAAATTATAGAGGGGAAAAAAGGAAAAGAAAACCAAACTAGTCAAAAGCAACGGCCTTTAAGCACCATGACTCTGTTTGGACAATTATGCCTTGCATTGAACATAGTTCAAGTGAGATTCTCTCTCACATGGGATTATATGATTCCCATTATTTGTGCCTAGTCTGTATAGGGGCCCATGCACAAGTAAGGTAAGAAAGGTATTAATTAATTAAGCCCACCAAGGAGGAAAACTTATTAATTAAGAAATCTACTAATGACTCAAACTTGTAAAATATGTTGCTTCATTTGTTGGTAAAGTTTCTTCATGATTGTACTAGAAATTTAGGTTTGAATTTCACCTTCATCAGGGGGGGTCTGGAGATCGAGTTTAAGGAAAAAAGGAAAGAGTTACTCCTATTGTTTAGCTCATAAGTTCGATCAATGAATTTCCTTAAGAACTAAAAAAAAAGAAAAAAAGAAAACATTTGTTGAAAGTCTTGACATTAAGTAATGGCACCCTCCAATCCAAACCATCTATATATATATATATATATATATATATATATATATATATATATATATATATATATATATATATTTGGGTTACAAAGGAGGGGATGTGAACCCCTGACTACCCTACTCCTAATCCCTTAATCCCCACCCACCCCACCATCTGGGTTAGCCCCAGGGGAAAATTTAAAGCTCAATTGCAGTACATGCAACTCAAGCTTGAATGATACAAGGCTCTGCTTGATTAGGCCCAGGCACTGAAACAATAACCCAACACCAAACAGACCTTTGGAGGATGGCACTATGGCAGTGGATCAAATTAATTGGGTATCCTAGGTTGAGGTGAGTTCCCAATTAGGATGGGATTGAGATATACATAATTGGGTTTGGGGTGAATTTGAAATTATTTCTTGAATTGGAGCCAAGTTTGAAGTCGGAATATACCCATAAGTCCTTAACAAAAGCGTTCTATACCATTAGGTCCAACGATCTTTTAAACATAATAAACAGACAAAAGAATTTTGATTTATTAAACTCTAAACAACATTTTCACCAGGCAATGAACACATTGTAATGGCTAAATTTCACAGATTGGTAGATTAAATTATACTCCACTAAAGTAACAAGCTAAAAAGTAAGCTAGAATAGGCTAATGCTTGCTAACATTCACCCCTCTGGAGAGACCTTAATTGGCAAACTCCAGAGAGGCTAAACTTTGGTTTTTGTGAGTAGAAACTTTGGGTAATATTGTTAATATTGGCCAATGGATGTACAGAAAATGGGCAACAGGTTTTTGTATAGTAATAATCACCAAGAAGAATCAAATGAACATATACATATACATATATATACTGCAAATGCTAAAACTCAATAAGCAGCATAACAACTTAAGAGACAACTAGTGTCCTCTCTAGAGAACTTCCACAGCTCTAGAGGGAATTTATACAAAAATGAACTCTTAAGGAGGATTATGATTGTGTGGCAATTACAGGGAAGAAAAACTTAACATTAATATCGATTTAGAGAAATACGCAGGACCTTGCTTTCTGTGGCTTTTTCTTGGGTTTTGGTGGCCGCAAAGCAACCTTTATTGCAGTATCAAAAACAGCCTTCACATTCTGTAAATGAAAACCAAAAGAAAAAAATGATTCAAGACCCAAAAACATTTGAAGAATGTTTCATTTCTTGTTTCCAATTAATCGACAATTCATATCGATCAACACACTTCAATTAAAGCCCATTATTATAACTACAGTTGGAAGAAATGAAATTAATCTAGTAATTGTTTAGAGTAAATTTGAAATATTAATTACAATAGAAATACTAGATACCTGCTGACTTTTGGAACTGCACTCAATGTAAGTTACTGCACCGATCATCTTCTTCAATTCCTCTCCCTGTCCATCACCAATATCATCATAAAAAGTAAAAGAAAAAGAAAAAAAGGAACAAGGTTAAGAAGTTTGACAAACTCGGACAATTCTTTTAATGTATTTTAGCAAAATATATATATTTTGCTTATTTTTCAGTGATTGACTTGCCTGAGCAGTTGAAATTGGTGTCGCTCCAGGATGATCACTTAAGTACTGCTTGTCATCTCGCAAGTCTGCAGTTTGTGCAGTTAAATTTATTTTAAAATTTTTGTGTAATTCACAGTAGCTTCAAAAACAGATGAGTTTGTCAAAAATGGCTGTAACACATGCCTGTGATGCTTCTATGATCATTAATTCAAATATCTTACCAAGTTTGGTTCCCACCAACAAAATTGGCACAGTAGGAGCATAATGTCTCAGTTCTGGGATCCACTATTAGTCAGGAAACCAATGAATTTATCAGATTATAGAAGGCTGAAGATGATAATTTGTGTGTGTGTGTGTGAGAGAGAGAGAGAGAGAGAGAGAGAGTGGGCAATGAAGGGAAATAACCTTCTTGGAGATGTTCTCATAACTGGCCTTGCTTATGAGAGAAAAGGCCAACAAGAACACATCTGCTCCTCTATAACTCAAGGGCCTTAGCCTATTGTAATCTTCCTGTCCTGAAAATGCACAAATTATATTATAAGTACTTACTCAGCTCATCCCTTTTCCAGAGAAATAATATGTAAGATGTACCTGCAGTATCCCACAGGCCAAGGTTTACAGTGCTGCCGTCCACCACCACATTAGCACTGAAATTGTCGAATACCGTTGGAACATAATCCTATCAAAAAGGGGGAAAAAAAATACAGAAAAAGAACACCATTATTGCTCATCTCACTGTCATAATAATCGCCATGGTCGCCTCTTCATATACATAAAAAGTCTTTTTATGATCGATGGATATACACAGAAATCATACCGTTGGAAAAGTGTTGCTAGTATAGGAAATGAGCATGCATGTCTTGCCCACAGCTCCATCCCCTACTGTCACACACTTGATAAATCTTACTGTAGTCATTTCTCCAGGCCCCTTATTCTTTGTTGTCCTTTAATTTCCAAGCTCCTGGATATTAATACCACCTACTTATTAAGCAAAATTCCATTCCCTCCCCTGTTTTTAACATTGAAAATTGATGGGAAGACAGAGATTAAGAAGTTTGAGCTATGAAAATAAATGGTAGGAGGGAGGCCGGCTACCTTTTAACAACCTATGCACAACCATCACCCACTTTAGCTATAAACTAATCCCCTTTCCAATAATTGCTCCATGGCCTTTTCTTTCCTTTAAGTGCAAGTCCAGAGGGGGGGGGGGGGGGGGGGGG
>JAESVK010000327.1:186924-206750 GCA_017140935.1 Hamamelis virginiana | reverse complement strand
ATATATATATATATATATATATATATATATATATATATATATATATAGAAAAATGTTCTAGTGAGCAGTTGCTGACTTTAAGCTAAAGTAAGCAAGGAACACAAACTCTTGTATTGGAATCTTGAGATGAATCATCCATTAAGTGAGTGAGAATCCAAGGACTTGTGTTCTTTGCTGACTTTAGTTAAAGTGAGCATTTGCTGACTAGAACACCTCTCTCTCTCTCTCTCTCTCTTTATATATTTATATATAATAACAAAATATATAATCTTGCATATTTTGGGTATTTTGTTTGTTTATTCAGTGTTTTAACTCTTAAAAATTATAGATTCTCAAGGATTCTTTAAAGAATTTAAATTCTCTAAATTTTTTTCAAGAATTCAAACTCTTAAAGAGTTTTGTCAATCTTCTAATTATCATGAATTAAAATTATTGTTATTGAGATGCTGGCCTTAAGATTTTATTTAGAAAAAATTATTTGGACTGTTTATTTTTATTAAAAAAAAAAAAAAAAAAAACTTGCAAAACATTTTATTTTGTACAAATCAACTGTTTCAATGCAGGACGGGCCTGGCGAACTAGGCTAGGCCCAGTTGGTTTGTTGGTAAATATCTATACATATACTTTGAGTTGGACGTCATGGGTGGAGTAGAAATTATATATATATATATATATATATATATATATATATATGTGCGCGCGCGCGCGCTTTTTTAGGTAATAGTAAGTATTATTTTTGTAGGGACAATTATGGTAAAGATATATAAAGACACTAAAGGTTCCTTCTTTGACCTAAAGATATAGATTGATAAAATATTGTATTGAAAATAATTTAATTAATTTTTTTTAATTTAAAAAAGTATATGTGCTATTTAGGGAATAGTAAGTATTAATTATTTTCATAAGGGCAATTTTGACCAAAAAAATATGTAAAAACACCAAACTTGATAATTGATGAGGATAAGCTTATCCAAGCAGCATCCTCTATTGAAACATGAAACAATCCCATTCTACATTTGAGCTGAAACCGGCCCATTACAACCCAGCCCACCCTAACCCTCTAGCACAGACCAGCCCATTAGAAAATGAGTTAGAATGTCAGATGCAGACCAGATTCCGACACCTGTCCAACGCAGCCCATAAGTAGAGTATCCAAAATCCCATTCTGCTAACCTAATTTTTTGTTCCCAGTAGTCTCCAACTCACAAAACTAACCTCAAGAAAATGGCTAGGAAAAAATTGGTATGCGCCATAACTTTACGCCATAACTTTAGTGAGCAGATGGAGAATGAACCAACAACTATGTCAAGAGAGAAGGTTGCAGACTTGCAGTTCTGGTCTAGTCCATCAGCATATACTTATATAAGTTTATGTTAGAATGAAAACCATAATTAATTGTGAGATACATATTTTGAAAAACTGACCGTTGGATTAGATACTATACTTAAAGATGTCATGCATACCAACAATCACGGTGATCCAATTCTAGAATTTCAAAATGTCACAGTTTTTCTCAATGATATTTCTGAAACTGACCATTAATTGAATCACTATGATTTTTGACATCTATGACATGCATAAGTATAATATCTAATCTAACGGTCAGTTTTTCAAAATATGCATCACACAATTAATTATTTAAAGTCTTCATGCTGAAATAAACTTATATAAGCATATGCTAACAGGATCGGGACTAGAGAGAAGAGACCTTCCCATTATTTGCTAGACTTGCAAAGAAAAGGTGTGAGGGAGGATGAGATAGTAATTTCCCCGGACATCTTGTTAGGCTAAAATTGAGAAAATTCGACGTTTGTTAATTTTTTGTAAAAGCTGTATTTTGTGAAATTAATTAATTATTGGATTATATGTTTTTCTCATACACAATCGTAAATATCAAATATCAAGTCAATTGAAAATTAAAAGTTACTTCATCTATTATTATGAGTTTTTTTTTTTTTATTAGAAATGTGTTAATGGATGGAAGGGATACTAGTGTTCCATCAATGCTATATAGTTCCTATACATTATCACATGAAAATGGTATTTAATTTAACGATCAGTTCACAATATATATATATATATATCAAGAACTGTGTCAAAAATATTATGATAGTGAGATTTGACTTATTTTTATTTCATAATTTCTAACACACCTTGAAATTCCTATTCTTTTGAGTTTATCTAATTAGGGCCCATTTGTATTATCTTTTTCAAAAATCATTTTTGGAGCTTAAAATTTCATTTATTCTAAGGGCCCATTTGGGGTTAGTTTTTTTTAAAATCACTTCTGCTTCAATCACTTCTAGTATGAAAATTTTTCCAACAATCCTATCACTTCTCAAGAATTTTCTAGAAGTTATTGTCACTCCATCTCTTATATCAAGTTTGGAATTGTAAACTCCAAAAGCGATTTTAAGAAAGCCAACCCAAACGGGCCTTAAGAGGAGGAATGATAATTACCTATAAACAACTTGAAGGATGATATGATGCATAACAAAATTTTCATACTAAGAGTGATTATGGCAAAAGTTAGGAGGCCCCAACTTTAACCACAATCATATTTAGTATGAAAATATTGATATGTGAAGACATGATTTGAACAAAATTTAAAAAAGATATGTGAAGAAATAGTTATATAAAGGAAATTTTAGCAAAAGCTAATGCAAACGGACTATTTTCAACTTTTACTTTTCCTCTTTTCAATGCTTGCAGACCAGTTAACGTTCAATCAAGTTGTCAATACGAAGCAAATGCAGGATTCAGTCTGGTAAGAAGCTGATTTTTAGCATTCTTAAAATTTAATTATTTATTCAAATTGCCATATTTGTAAAAAGTAAAATAATGGAAATAACACCACATTTCATTTTTTTTTTATAGAGGAAAATGGCAAAATGGTAATCTATCTATTATCTTCATTTTTATTATCATTATTTTTTAGTTTCATTTATTTATTTTTTTTTAATTTTTTTTTTTATAGGTAAAGTCAGGGGCGGAGCTAGAAATTTATTGTAGAGGAGGCATTCTTTCGATTAAGAATTGCATGGAGTCTGTTGTATAGGCAAATTTTATTTTGATATATGTACATTTCAATTCATATGAGTTTGGGATTGATAGACGTTTTGAGAAATCGAGATTTTTTTAACTTAAATCCTTATTGCATGTTGACAGCAGATTTGACATTACTCTCCACTTTGAACATAGGTAATTTGTCAAATTCTGTAATTTATATAATTTTAATTATATAAATTAAAATCAATTGACTATATTATCTATAAATTGAATTTTAAAATAGAGACTGGTAGAAAAATAAATGATTTTCCGTATGAGGACTAATTAAGATCAAATTTTAATTCTAGACCTCAAATAGCTAGGATGATATATGGTAATTTATTGACTATTTGACTTTTATATACCTAGCTAGAAAATGAAAATCCATGCATTGTTAATTAAGTGAGAATATTTTTTGAATAATCTATTAAATTGATGGTGTCACAAGTTTAGAAATGAACAATTAAGCAAATAAGTCACTAAGAAGCTGCTAGTTTTTCAAAAAAATGCAGAAAAATCATATAGTAAAAATATATAAAACCAAAGAAAAAAAAAATCAATTTATGCCTTCAAATATTAATAATCCAAATAATGAAAAGTTGCATATTTTTTCAATGAGATTACTTTCAAATAATATATTTATTAAACACTTGTGTGTGTGTGTGTGTTTGAGCGCGTCTACATATAGTAGAATCATCAAGTCAGCATTTGCCGACTTAGTTCTAAGTGAGTATAAGTCTAAGTCAGTAAACATTTAAATGGCCGTTAAATCTCAATCATTTGAGTGATGATTTAGACCACTTAAGTGATCTAATAGCCATTTAAGTGTTTGCTGATTTAAGTTAACTAAACCATCATTATCCGACTAGATCATATATATATATATATATATTGAAAGGGTAGAATTGCAAATCAAGTGTGGTGAACCTTATAAAATAAAAGTTTAAAAGAATGAAAACTATTATAACAAGAGGCACTTCAACATTAATACATGTAAAATATGATAGAGAATAAATTAAAGTTGTTGGTACTTATCCAAAAAAAAAAAAGTTGTTGGTCACTTTTTGGTGTGTGGGTCAGTGGGTGTGTAAAAGGTAGGGGTGGCAAAATTAGCACAAACCCATTAACCCGTCCAAACCCATTTAGTTAAATGGGTATGAGTTGGTACATTTTAATAAATGAGTTATAATTGGGCCACCCAATTAAACTCATTTATAATTGGGTTGGATATGGGTGTCCATTGGGTACCCAACTAATTAAATTCATTTATATGATTTTAGTTTTTAGGTTTGTGACACATACCCATTTAACTAGTACCATGTCTTGACCCATGTCCATATATCATGGGTCGAACCGACCCGCGAACCCATATATCATGGGTCGACCCGTTTTTTTGTTTATTTATTTTATTTAAACGCGTATACACGCCAACAAAAAAACTTAAAATAAAATAAAATTACCGCATTTAACAACAAAATTTAACATGTCATATTTAACTTCTATCTAAAAAAAACTAGTACCATGCCTTGACTCATTTAAACTCATACCCAAATATCATGGGTCGACCCGACCCACCAACTTTTTTTTTAAAAAAAAATGCATATACACGCTAAGAAAATAAAATAAATTTAACAACAAAATTTAACATGTCATATTTAAAATTTCAACAAAAACTACGTTCTTACAGTTATTCTAAATGTCACAATTTTGCAGTCAGTTTTTTCAAAAACCAAACGTTGGATCATCTTGATTTTTGGTAGGCATGATATTCATAAAATGAGTATTTTATCCAACGGTCGATTCTTTAAAATATATTCTGCAACTGACCCTACGGAAGTGCAGAATGCCAAAATATATAAAACTAAAGGTTTTTTTTTACATAAGGGCACATGATTCTCTTTTTGGCCAAATGTTACATATTTTCACAATGACATTTTTTAAAAACCAACCGTCAGATCACTATGAGTTTTTGCAGACATGACATATAGAAGAGGGGCATCTAATCCAACGGTCAATTTTACAAACTGTCATGCCTGCAAATACTCATAGTGATGCCCCTCTTCTGTATGTCATGCCTGCAAAAAGTCACAGTGATCCGACTGTTGGTTTTTAAAAAAACTGATTGCAAAATTATGATATTTTGAATAATTGTAATAACACAGTTTTTGTTGAAAATTAAAATACGACGTGTTAAATTTTGTTGTTAAATGCGGCAATTTTATTTTATTTTATTTGCATGTATATGCATTTAAAAAAATAAATAAATAAAAATGGGTCGACCCATTACATATGGCTTGGTGGGCCGGGTCGACCCATGAAGAGAGATCTCGAACGAGATTTGTACATATATGACATGTTAAATTTTGTTGTTAAATACGGCAATTTTATTTTATTTTAAGTTTTTTTTGTTGGCATGTATATGTGTTAAATTTATTAAAAAAAATTAAATTAAATTAAATTTTTTAAATAAAAAAAAAAGTCGACCAATGATATATGGGTTCGCGGGTTAGGTCATGATATATGGGCATGGGTCTAAATGGATCAAAACATGGTACCTTAAATGGGTCATGTATATTTTGTGGCCCAACCCATTTAGGCCCAACCCAAACCCTCCCATTTGCCACCCCTAGTAAAAGGTAAAAAATGCATATTTTGGGAAAAACAAGAGAAAACATATTTTACGCCAAGTTAAATATGCATGGCACATCGATCCACACGAAGTCATGATACCGATCATCAATCATATGTGGAAGATGAGGTCCAAGGCTTGCTTTAAGATTTTAATAATATTTTAAAATTTGGACCGTTGATCGATACGATAAAATGATCGGATTAAGGGTCAATCGGTTCAACTGTTAGGTCAACTACGTTCAACTGCGACATCATTATGATGTCATAAATATATTAATTATAAATTATTTATTTACTTATTTATTAAAAATAGGGTACTTATCTTTTCTTTGTAAAAAAAATGATAAGTGGAATTATATTTTTGTTTGTTTTGTTAATTGGTTTCGTGTTCTTCATTAAAAAAAATAATAGAAGTGCCTAATAGTTTTCTTCATAAAAACAAATGGAAATTGGAATTATTGTATATATATATATAATTGGTCCCCATGTTTTTCATTAAAAAACACAAGATGTGCTCTAAATACGAGGAGTCTAAAATTTGGCCACTTGGGAAGGATTTTTGGTTAATTAACTCATTTATCCTTCATTTCTTTCAGATTTTTTTTATGAGAGTTAGGGTTTATTTTAGTCATTTGGATGAATTTTTTTATTAATTCACCACTAGGTCTAGTGCCAGTTAAATTTTTTGAACTATTTCAAGTAATTAATAATCTCTATACCTTACCATTCAAATATATATATATATATTTGGAGGAGTCTAAAATTTGGCCATTTGAGAAGGATTTTTGGTTAATTAACTCATTTATACATCATTTCTTTAAGATTTTTTTTTATAAGAGTTAGGGTTTATTTTAGTCATTTGGGTGAATTTTTTATTAATTCACCAAGAGGTCACAAGGACTGGTGCCATTTAAAATTTTTGAACTATTTCAAGTAATTAATAATCTCTATACCTTACCATTCATATTGTGTATATATACATGTGTGTGTGTGTTTTTTTTTTTTTCCAGCCATGTTAGGGCAGTTGGCATCTTTATATCAATAAAATATTACCTTCTTTACCAGAGGGGCAGATGCAATCAAAGTACAAGTTAGACCATTGATATATATATATAGTCCTGATCTTATCAATAATAACTAATTTTAAATAAAATCAGCTAAAAACATAAGTCCTTGAATTTCCATTCACTTAATGCATGATTCATATTAAGATTCCAATTCAATGGCTTAAGAATTTGTGTTGATTTTAGTTAAGATGGGGTATCACTCATTAGAACATTTTAGTTAAAAGGGTGATTTCGTCTATCCTTAGGGGTTAATCTAGCCCAAATCCGTAGGAGGGAGAAAGATAATTGAGCATCTGGGGTTGGCTAAGTGTTAAATCTACCAAAAACCAAAAAAGATAATTAGATTTATCCCCATTTATTTGGCTAAGCAGGAGGGAGAAAGATAATTGAGCATCTGGGGTAGGCTAAGTGTTAAATTTACCAAAAAACAAAAAAAAAAAAAAGTTGTCTTACATACCTTTTAATAGAAATAAATTCTTTTCAAAACAAATCATGAATAGTTGGATACTTTCCAAAAAGGGAAATTGTCATTTTCCATTTACACAGCTAAACCTAACTAGGTAGGGGGTGGCAAAATTATTGAGCATAAATTAGATAAATTAAGAGACATAATCCCTATTAATTAATTAATCATGACAAGACTTTAGATTAGAGTAGAATCTCAGAGAGTGACATTATATCTATCCTCAATACAATTTTCCCGACCATAGAGTTTTGTTTTGTTTTATTTAGCTTTTTGTGTTTTTTGGTTTTGTTTTTTCTATTTTTCTTTCTTTCTTTTTTATTTTATTTTTTTAGATTAATTCAAACCCATGGAATAAGGTAATGGAAAAGTTGCACCATTGATTCTATATATTCAAAATTCCGATTAATTAAGCATGATTTACAGTAGAATTTTGGATTAAATACCCTTATATCCCCATCATAGCGTTTTATACCACTAAGTCCAAGACATTACAAATAGATAAAAGAATTTGAAAATTATTTTGGGGAACTCTTGGTTTAAAATTGGACTTCATGGTATAAATTAAAGCTCGAAACTCAGGAACTTTTGAAAAGAAATTTCTTAATTTTTAAAGCCTATTTCTATAAATTTCTTATTGTAAATTAAGTTAGAAGGATTACTTCTTTTCTACTTGTTTTGACACTAATTGCTACATTTGTGATTAAGATGTGGCATTTAATTAAAATATTTGTGATTAAGATGTGGCATCTTTATATCAATAAAATATTTCTATAAATTTCTTTTCTACTTGTTTTGACACTAATTGCTACATTTGTTTGCAAATTTTTTAAGATAATAAATATAAGATTTATTTACACACATGGATTTTCATGGCTTATTATCATTGTTGACAACCGACTCCAACTATTTCTAAGCAACGCTTGCCATGAATTTGTAAAATTAAAAATTATACAATTTTAGGTAATATATACAAAATAATGAGATAGATTATAAATTAATTCATTGTATTGTACATTTTAGATAATTATATGCTAGAGACCGCGGCGATGCGTGTGTGCGCAACTTCCATATGTGTGCAACGCAATACATTTTATAAAGAGGTTTATATGTAACAGAAGGTTTGTGATTGGTGCTACTAACATATGTGTTTGAAATATTACAAATTCAGAAGTTATTTAAAATTTTATTAACAAATGAAATGAAAGATATTAACATACATGCATTGTCATTGGCAGCAAGTGAATCGAGTTAAGGTTCATTGACATTTTTTTTTTAATGAAAAAAAAAGTAGAAAAAAAAAAAAAAAAAAAAACAGGGAGAGATATTATTACATGCTGAATGGATGGTTGCATGTGTTTGATATATATGTTGACCCTTTGTAAAGTTCTAGGTAATCCTTAAAGTGGTTCTCTTCTTATTTTTTTCCAAGCATTCTATGTAAATAAATAAATAAATAAATCATGAAAGGACTTTTGAAAATATGGTAAATGCTAACTATAATTAAATATTCACATAGATTTTTTAAAGTGATATATATGCCCTCATGTTCAATATTTAATACTACTTTTATAAAGGACCGAACTAAAAGTTGAGGACATGAAATTCGGTGTTACCTTGCTTACTATTAGTATAGGTATAGGTATAAATGCTTAATTTTTTTTTTCATATATATATATTAATTCACTTGATGAATTGATTAAATTAAATGGACCACTGGCCATTGCAACTTAATTATTTTTAATTTTTATTTTTCTATGTTATTTTTATTTTTATTTTTTGTAATTTTATTATATCTCTCTTAACTTCTACTTCTTCACTTTTAGAAATTAGCAGATCATTTGTAAAGCCTTAAGCGAAACTTTAAATTATCAACATTAAAGAAACCAAAATTAGCTTAAGTGAAACTTTAAATTATCAACATTAAAATTGAGATTTATTTAAGGCACTGTTTTCTTGAACTTTTTAAAGCTATTTTTTTCCAGAAATTAGCAATATTAGATTTTTTGTTAAAAAATAAAACATTACATATTAAACTTATATTTTTTGTTAAGAAATCATACAATGGTAATTTGAAAAAAAGAAAAAAAAAATTAATTCTAACTTTTTTATAAGAAATTAAATATTGAATTTAAAAAAAAAAAAGAAAAAGAAAATAAGTACATATAAAAAGCAAATTCTAATATATTTTCCCAAATATATTTTTTTCCTAAAGCTAACCCACACAAATATGATATATTTTCCTAAAACTTAGCGGTAGAGCATTAAATTTAATTTATTTTGGGAAATTTTTTGTTGAAACTTTGTTCCATGGAAACTAAAATTAGCTTAAGTGAAACTTTAAATTATTAACATTTAAATTAAGTAGATTTATTTAAGGCACTGTTTTGTTGAACTTTTTAAAGTTTTTTTTTTTTTTTTTTTATTTATGAAATTAGCAATATTAGATTTTTTGTTAAAAAATCAAACATTACATATTAAACTTATACGTTTTTGTTAAGAAATCATACAATGGTAATTTGAAAAAAGAAAAAAAAATTAATTCTAATTTTTTTATAAGAAATTAAATATTGATTTTTTTTTTAAAAAAAAGGAAATAAGTACATATAAAAAGCAAATCCTAAAATGTTTTCCCAAATATATTTTTTCCTAAAGCTAACCCACACAAATATGATGTATTTTCCTTAAACTTAGCGGTAGAGCATTAAATTTAATTTATTTTGAAAATTTTTTTGTTGAAACTTTGTTCCATGGAAACATGTGTTTTTCATTGACATATCATAAAAAATTTAAATCATTTAAACTTTTGCTACATCTTATTTCATTTTTATATTTTTTATATATCTATATATTTTAAAGTAGCGGGGTATATGTGGATTCATGTTGGTCTACAGCCAATTTAATTTCTTGCGTTAGAAAATATTTTAGTAATGAGTAATTGCAATAAAAAAGTACTGTTTAAGCATTTCCTGTTTGGAAACGTAATCATCCTTATCATAAATTAATATATTAGAAGGAGTAAAAACTCATTTCTAACTTAAAAATTGCAAGATATTAGTTAGCATGCTATTTATGTACGTGAAATGGAAGAGGATAACAGGGGTATTTACATATATACTAAATATAGTTGGGGTATTTCTTGTGTGTGTTTGCTCTTACATTTGCATGCATATGAGTTCATTCAGCAGAGTAGTGATGCAATTCTATCACTTGACTCACAATTTAATTAGATGGTTAGCATCTCCTCGATCCATCAATGGTCTTATAATCTAATGACATGTATTCTCATTTTTATAAAGGAAATTTCATGTTCTGTGCAATCTACCCATTTATTAAAAATTTGGGACGGATAATTTCTATAATTTGACTGAAAAAATAAATAAATAAAAAAAATTCCCCTCCATATCCACCAATTTTATGTTTACATTAATATCACTTGGACAAATTTTATTTCCTAAAATGAGTTTAGAAGCGTGTTATTTAGCACACTAATCATTTACCATATATCTTCATTGATTTGTTTTATTAATACAAATATATATAATAAATAATACGTTACATAGACATGGCACTAAACCAATGAAGTATGAGTCAAATTATATCATTAGATATATAGTAGAATTTAAATCCAACCAAAAATAATCTCTTATAGTTATATTGATTGATCTCTTGTTTTTAAGATCACCTATACGCGCCAGTGACTTCAAATTTCTACTACAAGTTGAATAAAATTTTGATGTAGTCGGGGAAGGAGCGGTGTAAGACTCGATCAGTCCAAGCGTCTAATTTAACTTGGATTTAATAGGAATATTCAATCAAATTCTAGTTCCACTAATATAATAGAATTTATATTATAAAGAAAAACAAACCAAATTATGTATCCCCTTCCTGTAAAGAGAAATGTTGGAAGTTTAAATATTCTTGATGTCGTTTTCTTAAAATAAACAGCATAATTCTATTCAACTCTGTGTAGGATAAATTTTTTAAAATATTTTTTAGTTATTGGCCAAATTTAGCATAAGTTTCTTAATTTTTTTCAAATCAAAACTTATAACATAATTCACATTATTGAAGAAACTAAATAAACTTACATGGACAATCCAAAAGTTGTAAGGAGTTCTGTGAATTAGTGCAATAAAAACATCAATTGTGAACAGATCAGTGGTGAAATGTAAAGAGTTTTGATTATCCTTATGATGAGAGTATGGTGATGGGAGAAATGAAAATGAAGAAAACTGTGTTTGATGTTAGACATGATTGTGATGTGGTTTTGATGTTCCTAAAGGTAATAACTTCCCGTGTCAGTATATCCTAGATAAACTGCTAACTTTGAAATCCTATGAAATAAAGAGTCATGGTTGATTTAATGTCTATCTATTTGAAATGAGGTTTTGAAATTTCTAAAGGTAATAACTTCTCGTGTGATAAACTGCTAATTTTGAAATCCCATGAAAGAAGATGTCATGGTTGATTTAATATTCATTTATTTGTAAATTTACTAAAAAGGTGTAATATCATGTGTTACTTCTATTTTTTATAGGGGCATTTTTTGGAAAAAAAAAAGACCAGACGAAGTCAGCCTTTTGGCTTTATAGATAGTATAGATAAGTTACACAGGCCACCGCCAAACCCAAACCCAAACCCAAACCCGGCCCATAGGTTCCAAGCAGAAACCTCATTCTAAGAACCTTCAATGCTTCCATCGAACCCCAAATATGAGGAAAATTTGGCCAGCGAGGTTCCATGCATACTCTCTAAGTTTCTATTTAAGGATGGAGATCGGCGAGGTTCCGTGTGCGCTCTCTCCTTAAACCACTTCTCCCTCTTTCAATTCTCTCTTCTTCACTCTATCTCCCTCCTCTTTCAATCAACCGAGGGGAAAAACACGAGGAGGAAGCATCTGACACGGGGGCATTAATGATGTAAAAGGACTTTCTTTATGCCAAATAAAATCCGGTATGGAATATCTTTTTGAAACAAAAACTTCTAAATGGGAACTTGAGACCAATTTCCCTAGATATTTTTCTTATGAATATCATAACTATCCTATGTTAGTAACTCAAAATATTGTATCCTAGAATCACCTACGAGCCTCTTACTTTCTTTCTTGGATTATTTGGTCAAATGTCCTATTTTAGAGACTTGTCGTGGCTGAAGTCCTCCAAACTTTTTATTCATGTGAAAAGTCTTGTTTAAGAGTTTTTTATTGCAAAAATTCCAATTCTAATTTTTCTTAATTATATTTTTCTAATTTCCAATTCTACCCCCAAATTAAAGATTCTAATTTTCAATTCTACCCCTATATCTCGTAATACTTGTACTCCTACAATCTTTAGGTTGAAGTCCTTGTTGAGGGTGCATAATTTAATCTAGTGCGTACAAGCTGGCCCAATTCCTGTATAGCCAAAAAAAAAAAAAAAAAATTCCGAGGTCCAGCATAGTGGAATTTAGGTTGGGATTGAAGGTAGGATTGAAGATTGTTTGAGGAAGGAGGAGTATTTTTGTCTAATTTATACCAAAAGGACTTTTGAAATGAAAAATCTTTTGAGAGTATTTTTGGCATGAAAATCTTCTAAATGAAGAACTTTAGCCAATTTTCCCTACTTTCTTTAGATGATGTAACATATGCTAGTAGAATCATTTATGATATATATATATATATATATATATATATATATATATATATATATATATATATAAATGAGAATTGTTGTCTCAAGTATATAATCCTAGAAGGGGGGTGAATAGGGTTTATGGAAAATTTTAATCAAATATTACCAAATAAAATTATGGTTCAATTAATTTCAGCATAAACACAAATATATATAAGCAATTAATTGAAGTGAGAGAGAGAGAGAGAAATCAAACACAGCGATTTAACGTGGTTCGGACTCCGCCTACATCCACGCTTTAAGCATTCAACCCAAGGATTCCACAATAGACTAAGGATTACTCCTTTAAAGTGAATAAACATTTACACAGTCTTCTTTCACGGTGGAAGACTCTCACTAATGCTCACAAAGAACATTCACAAGTGCTCACAAAGAACACTCTCACAAGGTTCACCAAGAGCACTTAATACAATCTCAAGAGTTTGTGTACAATAAATGCTTCAACAAGCTGATTTGCACAAGTATAAGCTTAACTAATAACCTCTCAAATGATTAACAAGAATAGCTCAAAGATTTATAAGAGAAAACTTTAAATGATGAATGCTCACAATGGATGCTATTGACTAATATTGGATTGATAGCGATAAATGAGAAGCATATCGTTATTTATATTGATTTAGGTCTGAAATTGCCATTTGAAAACCCTTTGAATGAGAGGAGAGCAGCAGGCCACAATAAATGTTTTATTTGCCCAAAGAGGAAAGAGACGTTTTAAATTTGCAGAAGCATTAGTCGACTAGGCACAGGTATTAGTCGACCAGCAACTTAAAATTTCAAAACATTTGAGTTTTCGGACTCGGTTAGTTGACTAGGCCATACCAGTTAGTCGACTAGCTTAGTTAAAAATCAGTTATGAATATTTTCCGGGCATGGTTGGTCGATTGGACCATTGGATTAGTTAACTATCAAAACTGTTCTTAACTTCTTTAGCTACTGCATCCCTTTTAGTCGACTGGGCAAAGGAGTTAGTTGACTAGGGAACCAATTAGTCGACTACTCTATATGTTTAGTCGAATAAACTAAGAATTTTCAAAGTCTTAGCTACTAGACCATGTTTAGTCGACTAGGACAAGTTGGTTAGTCGACTAGGCATGCTCTTGAACTAATTACATGATATTCTTAAGTCCAAATCAAGTTGTAACATCTAAAGTAGTTAACTAAACAATCAAAAACATTTTTTACTAAGTTACAAGACTTTTTACAAGTTTTCCAAGTTAATGAATGCTAATGCAATGTGAAAAAACTTTTTAACTTGAACTATGCAAAGTTAACCCATTAAGTTGCCTTACATAAGGTTCTTAAACATCTTGACTTCAAGGATCTTCAAGGAATAGCTTCAAGATTTTCTTCATAAGCTTCATGATCCAATGATTTTGAATATATACACAATTGAGAAGTTTGAGATATGTTGATGAGCTCCAACAAGATATGTCTTTGATTCTATGGAGACAAAAACACTTAACCATTTGTTAGTAGCTAAAGTAATGTTTATTAATCATCAAAATGTGGTCAATAAAATTGACTTTAGGGCGGCTAATAAGAACCTTTAGCCAATTTTTTCTACTTTCTTTAGAGGATCTAGCATATGCTGGTAGGATGATTTATGATATATATTGTGACATGGTTAGATGTTATGACTAATAATTGGACTATTACAATCAAAATCCAAAAGCACTTTCTCCTGCTTGGCCATCGGCAGGATTTTACCAAAGGTTTTGTGCCCCCTTTTAAAGTGGCACCTACCAACAACCCAAGAATCAAATGAATCTTTAAAAGACTGACAAAAAATAAAAATAAAAATCAAACATGTTTAATTATGACCCGTAGTCAAGCCCAAGCTTACACGAGGATTAGGTTTTTCTCCTCCGTAGTCTTTTTCTTTTGCATTAGAGAACTGTTATGATACGGGAATCCTCATTTTTCAATTAATAAGCTCTCCTTTCTTTTGAAAAGGAAACATTTTTATTTTTATTCTTATTTTATATGAAGGAATTCCACTAAGACAAGGTCACTTTGTGACCCACCTCTGACAAGTAAAATTCCGGATGTACAAGACATTCCCTCTGACTTGTAATCGTTTAAATCGCTAAATAATCACACCAGTGAGAACTCGTATTCTTGACCTCCTGATTTACGGTTCGACACAAGTCCGCCTATTACCACCGAGCTACCACAGAAGGGAGTGAAAAGGATACATTTTATTATTACTATTAAACCAATGAACCTATAACAAGTTCTAAATATAAAAAAAAATAATTTACACCTGTTTATTTTACATGTATAAATTTTTAATGATAAATTAAACAAATTTCACATGTGTATATTTTAATGATAAATGTGATAAACACTATAAACGAATAATAATAGTCTCAATTGTTATTTTTATACTGTCTCGATTTTGTACACATATGCCAATTATAATTATCCAGGTGCCCGATTTTAACTGATTGTGAAATTATTTTTAAACTTTTACATATTAAAATTCCACGAGATAACAAATAATATAACAATTTCATATGACCACGCAAATATCATGTCCACATACATTGTCACATTACACGTTATATCCAATGAGAAAAATATTATGAGAGTCATATTCCACCTTCGTTTGTTCAACTTCAACCCACGTGAATTCATGTTTTTCTTGTTTTCGAGGGAGGGAGGGAAAAGAATCTTCAATTACTACTACCCTCCCTCTCTTTCTTTCTCTCTCTTACTTTTTCTTTCTCTAGGTTGAAAATTCTACGTTGAAAAATCAAGATAGAGGACGATGAAAAGGTTGATAGAAGGGTCCCACAAGCTTAAGATTGGAGGAGTGCAAGTATTACGAGCATGATGAGGTCATTTCACTTGTTGTACTCATCTACAAATTCCACGTCATTCTAATGCTTAATTCATACGTCTCTCTGACTGTAACGGGAACCATACGAAAATTAACGCCGCTATCTTTTGCCATGACATTTTACTTGAATTGCATAATGGCGTCCTTGGGGAATGTAAAACCGACCGGAATGAAGGATACCCGGCAATATGGCATGCCAAACAGGGGAAAGGGAAATGATACCTCTTTCTCGAGAATGAATCCTACCAACCAAACGCTAGCTAACAATATTTCTGTGTATCATTTGGACCTCTAATTTCCTTCCATACTTCAACGAATATATGAATAATCAATTTATACTTGAATGGTTAGAACTCGACTAATTTTCACTCCGCACTTCATGAGATCATACAACGCCCGAGCTAATAGCACCATTTATTTGTGGCATTTTGCACCATTATGTCAATCGGTAATTTCCCATAGCTTTAATTGATTTTGTATGTATTACGTTTAGTTTCTTTTACTTTTTAATTATGGATCTTAAGTGAAGGGTCCAACTAGACTACTGGTAAAATCACTTGGTGATTGTATTAGAGACTTGGATTCCTGTCCTGCCTTCATTAAGGTGTCAAGGATTTAAGAGAAAAGAGAGAACTATCTCATGTTGCATAGCTCTAAACCCAATTGACTTCTAGACAAAAGAAAAAAAAAATAGTAGATCTCAAGTCTAAATAAATGAAGGTCGTGATAGATAGATGGCTAACCTAAAAATTGTAGTCGCAAATTATAAATATTATTCATTAATTTGTTATTGTTGAGTTGAATTGAGCTTAATTGCCTTTCTATTTATTTTATATATTTTTGTTTTTTTATATTACAAATTTACAGTTGACTTTTGGTTGCGTGACATTTTATGTATATATTTCAAATTATTTGATCAAATTTGACTAAATTTTATCAAATTTTTGTAAATACTGGTTAAAATTTGGAGTTGAATTACTATATTATATTAACAAAGATATATTTTTGTAGGTTCTACAAGTCACTTCACATATTTTTGTAGGTTTTGTAGGGAATTTTTTTAGCACCTAGGCGATTGCCTAAGACCCCCAAGGGTGAAGGTCTATACAAAGCCCCATTCTAGAAAATCAGTTATAGTCATGTGACTCTTTTTTCTTTAAAATTATGTCAATTCCACGTGAGTGCTGACGTACCTAATTTCTAAAATTTCCAATGCCATCCACCTAAAGTAAAACCTACGCAGATTGAGTCAATTTGTGATGGGCCCTCTTTAAGTATGGACAATCAAACCTCACAATAAAAACCCAACCCCAAACAATTCATTTGAGTTATTTCATGCGCACTTTTTTCAAGTCTACTTTTCGCATATTCATTAGAAACACAAGGGCAAATTTTCCTAAATTTCCTTTTAATATATATATATATATATATATATTAAAGCGATCATGTCAGGATGTCCTTACGCTGGTTAACGTTAGGACGTTTCTTCTGGAAGTCATAGTAATGATATTTTGAAAAATCGACCGTTGGATTAGATAATCTTTTTATTAATGTTATGTCTGCCAAAAATCATAGTGATCTAATAATTAGTTTTCAAAATACAGTTCATGAAATGCTTTGACTATATTTACCGTTGAATGTTGTCATAGTTGTTTAAATGTCTATATTTTAAAAATCAACCGTTGGATCACTGTACTTTTTTGCAGACATGGCATACATATAAAGATTATCTAATCCAACGGTCGATTTATTTTAAAATACATCTCCCAATGAAAATGTCCTTACAATGAGAGCGTAAGAACGTCCGCACAGAAACGGTTTTATACTTATAGTAAGGATATATATTTTAATTTCCCACCAACCATTCAAGAATCAAAAACGAGCCAATCCTCCTCCAATTCCTCGCAACTTCCTTGAATTAAAATTCAATAACCCTACACCCACCACCACATGTGTATATTCCCAGTGTTATATAGAAGCAAATACCCACTGTAACACAATCTCCAACCTCAAAACCCACAAAAACCCAAAAACAGAAACAAGAAAATTTTCATAATCGCAAGAAGAAAGACGCGGCCATGGCACGACCATCCCAAAATGAGCTACCTCTAAACGAAAATGACTCACAAGACATGGTCATATACCAAGTCCTAAACGAAGCCTCCATGTCTCCCCCCACCACTTCAACTTCAACTTCAGCTCCAAATAGAAACGCTAATATTAACCAAACAATGACCAGGACCATCCTCGAACCGGTTCCAACCATAACCAAGAACAAGCATTACAGAGGCGTGAGGCGTCGGCCATGGGGGAAATTCGCCGCCGAGATTCGGGACTCGAATCGGCACGGCGCGCGTATTTGGTTGGGCACGTTTGTGACAGCGGAAGAAGCTGCTTTGGCTTATGATAAAGCTGCTTTTAGTATGCGGGGTGCTAAGGCTCTGCTCAATTTTCCGGCTGAGGTTGTGGCTGCTGCAGCTTCATCGGCGTCGGTTCAAAGATTTAAGCCCAATATGAGCTCCGGCAACAGATTTATTAATAATAGGCAGAGGTCGTCGGATTCTAATGGGAGTAGTTCTACGGCGTCGTCGACGGTGACTACTTAATCGGAATTGGAAAAGAGCACTACTGGGGAGTCTCAAGATATCGGGTCTGATTATATTGAAAACTTCTTGGGAGTTTTTTGAGATAAAATCTCATGCTGTACCGTGATGCAGAGCTGGTTAGGACAGATAAATTTACAAAAATGCTACTCAATCATCTATTTTAATATATATTTTTTATTTTTTAATCATAACTAGTATTTCACGATTGGAGTCGGGTGTGGGATTTATGCCTGTAAAGGCTCCAATCGTGGGAGGATATGTTACGATAAAAAAATTGAAGAATGATTAAAATGAATAATTAAATAGCATTTTTGATAAATTTATAGAATTTAATTATATTCTGCTGTTGGGTATGTAATATTTAGTATCCTTTTAAGATTAAAAGGAAAAATTTAAATTTTTTTAATTAATTTTAAATTTATTAGTCACTGCGAGGTTGATGATGGGATGAAAGGGGTATTGGGTAAACTTATTTGGTCTCGACAGTAGTTTTCTTTTTCTTTTTCTTTTCTCTCTCTGTTTTTTTTTTTTTTTTTTGGGTTGTTTTGTAACTGTTGTGTCGGTTTGGTAGTAATGTGTATATAAGAGGTCTTGTTGGAAAAGAATGTATGCTGTGCAAATTGCAAACCAACGCACAAATGTATTGTAAAAATGGTGCATGTGTCTCATTATTTTGTAGCAAGAGTGCCGGTTAAGGCTTGATAATGGAAAACTGATGGTTAAAAACTAGGAAACATCACTTATAATTGATATTCATCTACTATACTCAACAAGAATTTAACCCAATTTGTTACATATATATATTTTCCGACATGATATTATAAGATTGTAAGGTGTATGTACTAATCTAACTATTAGTTACTCAAAATACTAATCTCATATTGACTAAAAACAGACCACCAAATAATGGTATTGTTAAATAATTAGCCTGCATGTATATATTTGCGCAAGGCAAATATTACGTACAATAATATATATGCATGTATATATTTATGTATAATTTTGAAAGTTCGGTTCAACTGATCAAATATTTATATAGTAAATTTGTTTTATATAAACTCGATAGGAAATGGGTTGATCCTTATATGTATATATAGTTGCTAATATAAGGTGCATCTGACGCAAGATGCATCAGGTGGCCTCTTCTAGAGCCACTTGTTGAGCATATTTTCAGAAACTGACCATTGGATTTGATGATCCTTTCATGTATAACGTGTCTGCAAAAAATCACAGTGATCTAACGGTTGGTTTCTGAAAAATGTAACTTTGAAAAACTGTGGTTTTTTTTGTTTTTTAAAATGTCACATTTTTTTCACAGTTTGTTTTTTCAGAAACCAACCGTTGGATCATTGTGATTTTTTGCAGGCATGATATACATGAAAGGAGTATCAAATCCAATGATCAGTTTCTGAAAATATGCTCAACAAGTGGCTCTAGAAGAGGCCACTTGTCTTGCATCAGGTGCACCTTATATTAGAAGATCGAGAGAGAGAGAGA
>JAESVK010000327.1:164630-186914 GCA_017140935.1 Hamamelis virginiana | reverse complement strand
CATCAGGTGCACCTTATATTAGAAGATCGAGAGAGAGAGAGAGAGAGAGAGAGAGAGAGAGAGAGGGGTTGATTAATTAAAAATGTTAAGTGTAATCAAACTTAAAACTGATCCAACCGGTTTGACTCATGACCCAGGCCCTCCAACAGTTCAATTTTAAAATTATTATTATGAGTTGACGCGAAGCTTGACCAATTTAAATGGGAAAGACATTCATTGTATCTATCATGTTAGAAAAGTCTTTGTATCATAATTTGCAACTTCTAGAACGAATTCAGTGAAAACTAATTGTACCTACCATGCACTCGTTTGTATATGAAAATTATTTGAATTTATTTTTGTCATCATATTAATATGCAAATTAAATCATTAATTTCGAGTTTAGATTTACTGTTGCAAGATAGATGATATATTGATTACCGTTGAATGGCCGACACGTATATAAGAAAGGGGATCAAACGGCTCATATAAAAAAGGCTCAAATCTGGTGTGTTTTGGATCATCTGTCAGATTCATAAACCTTTCTTATGTGAGACATTGAAATGCCATTTCTTGCATATATATCGGCCATCCAACGGTGATCAACAGATCCCTATCAGATCAACAACAAATCCAAATCCATTAATTTCACACTTTTTTTTTTAATTATTATTATTATTATTATAATTTCTGATTTTTATGAGATCGATCAGGACCAAATCCGCACATGAATAACATTTCAAAGTTGGTTTTTTCATGTTAATCTTGCAAATTAAATAATTAATTTCACACCTTTTTAAAAAAAAAAAAAATTGTTACTTTTTTATTTTCAAATAATTGACAGCTATACATCCACTTGTGACTTCTAGAAGAGTCGTGCCCCGGCAGGCACGCCACCAAAATGGCCAAAGCTGATGAGGCAATTAAGCAGATGCCAGAGGAGACCTGATGCCATGGTCCAGCTAGACGCCACAATATTCCTCTGAAACATGTGCACGATTATTATTTTATAGTTTGTACAAAAGACAATGATGGGAGCGCTAACGTCTTTGTATTTTACTTCCTCCTTTTATAAATTTATAATAGGAATAATGAATGAATGAATCTTTTAGGCATAGGCCCCATAAAATTTTTTATTATAAAATTTGACAGACTTAATTATATGCTCTTATTAATGTCTAAAAATCTCTTTTAAATAATAATAATTTTTTTTATCTAATTAAATATATAACTTGTTATGCTGATAGGATTAAGTGATAGATTTTTTTTATTTTTTATTTTTATATCAATATGCTTTTGAAAAATACTATAACACCAAAAACGTTAACCCAAAATTAAAAATCACCATGATGTATCCTGCTTTGAGTGGTTAGGTCTCTTCTCTCAAATTGATTCTCTCTTTTTCATACACCATTCAAACCACGACACTTCAAGATGGTTTTAAATTTCGGGTTTAAGTGTCGGGTGATATAGAATTATGGAAAAATGATCAATAGGCCCCTGATTATGATCTTTTTTATCACTAAGTCCAAAGTATGTGATTTTATATCGATAGGCCCCTCCAAGTCAAATTAGAAGTCAACTATTAAGTATAGATTGTCTATAATACCATTTCCTTATTTTAAGCTTGATTTTAATTAAGATATTATTTCATTATTTGTTGTGATTAGATAATTTAATATTTGAATAACATTTCCTACGGATTAGGTAAGTGTGATATATGTTTATTTTTGAATTTGAATTATAATCAGAGTATTGGATGACCTTTCATTGTCCAATCTCAATCTGAGGGCCAATGGAAGAAATATTGTCACCAAAGTTATTTGGAGGCAATTAGATTTGACGGGAACTTTGATAATTGATCAGCACCCTTTCAGTTTTCATTACATCTACCATTCACCATGCATTTGAAGAACCACTAACACCATTCTTGCAAGGTTCTGGATTCAAAGTAGAGGAAAATTGATTTCCTATATCTGCAGCCATCGTTTCAAGCACTTCCTGTTCAAGCACTTCCATTATTGTTGATTCAATGAATTTTAAAGTGTGTGGTTTGTTCTTCAAAAAATGTTAGCTTTATTTTATTTTTTACATGATTTATATGCATATTTATATATTGTTTCATTTGTGCATGAAAGATCTATTATTTACAGAGATAATAGTATCTCTGTAAATTCATTGTCCAAAGCATATTTGGTTCAATTTAAATATAGAAACATGGATAAAATCATGGGAATCATATCGTATAAAGTTCCTTTAGGAATGTTGGGTTTCTGCAATGATGCACATGCATTACATTTTCCATTACTTCTACTGTGTCGGAACAAAAAAATGAGTCACGCCCACACAGAGTCATGACTTTGTGTAATGGTTCAAGATTAATAATCACACCCACAATGAGTCATGACTCTGTGTAATGGTTCAAACTTAAATATCACGCCCACAATGTGTCACGACTCTAGGTAATGTTTCAAACTTTAAAATCACGCCCACAATGTGTCACGTTTCTACTCAATAGTCTTTTCTATCAAGAGTCACGCTGAGGCATGACTCAGATTAATGTGTAAAGAACTTGCCAAATATATAACAATAAGTTCACAGTGAGTCATATGTTTTGACTCGACCAAAATAGAGTCATGTATATATGATTTAAGTTCAATGTGATTCATTTTTAAATTGGTGATATAATCCCTTGATTTTAGGGAAGTTGATTAGGGTGGACTTTCCTTTGTAAATGAATTTTAATATTTGAAATATTCATTGATTCATGGATTTAATATTGGATAGTATCCTGTTAATTTGATTTTCAAATAATATTGGATAATATCCTGTTAATGAAAGGATATTTTTGTCAATTTTAATCAACTTTCACACATATAAATTTATTATTTTAAATTAAACTATTAAAAAATTAAAATCCTCTATATAATTTCTGTTATATATACCCGTATATACTTATAAAGTAGATATTATAAAATTAATTTAATATATATATTTTTTCTTTTCACAATGCGAGTATGCTTTCTTTTTAAATAAACTAGTTTTATAGAACAAAGGAGGATTTGTGGGCTGAAATGACCAAGTTGAATTCATGTTTCCTCGGATAGGGCTTCAAAGCAGATTGAGAATTATGATAAGGTAAGGACGTTCTTATCTATCTTAATATTAACTCATATTTTTGGAGAGCCATATGATATGTATTTTGAAAAATTGATTATTGGATTAAGTAATTTTATTATGAATGTCATATCTGACAAAAATCACAGTAACCCCATAATCGATTTTCAAAATATAATTCGTGAAACACTTTCATAGTATTGACCGTTGGATACTGTCATAACTGTTTAAATATCTTTATTTTAAAAATCGATCGTTGAATCACTGTGATTTTTGACAGACATGACATACATAAGAATATTATTTAATTCAACAGTCAGTTTTTCTAAATACCTATCACAGTAAAAATAAACTAATAATAAAAATAGATAAGGATATTCTATATATATATATATATATATAGAATTTGTGCTGCAGCGATCAAACAAAAGGTTTTGTAATTGGATTCTTATCTGATTAGTTGAGTCTTACCTACCGCCATGTTCAAAGAGAAGAAGCCACCAAAATGAAATTAATAATTTGTATTTTATTTTTCAGTAAGACCGGTGACGTGTTATTGCTCACGTGACTTAATTAGAAGTAGAAGCCAATTTGAATACGAACTACTTTTCAATTGAATATAAAAAGTGAGACAGTATCCAACGCACCTTGTGGAGTCGTATTTATAATTTCAAGTACGCCAATCTTAAGATTTGGAAGACTAATCAATCATTCTGTGATTGTTTGATCAGGCGATTGTAATATGGTTGGGGTTAGACTCTTTGTTGGGGTTAACAAAGTTAGGTTAAGAAGAAATATGCTTTGATCGAGTGGCCGAGTGTGTAATGAGGGCTTCCAATTATCTCTATTCTTCTTTTGGTAATGGTCTAGTGGTATGTATGCACTTATTTAAGGAAGAGGTTTTGTGTTGGAGAACATGAAAATGTATCGATACTTATTTATTAACATTAGGGAGAGTCGAGGTATGGATAGATTTCTATCATTTGACGAGAGAAAAATGAAAAAGAAAAAAGGTGCGCACTTCAAAATGTAGTTCGTCCTAATCATGGAAAAACATGTCAGCATGTATAATATAGAATGATTAAAATGGATGGTTGAATAACATTTTTGTACTTAATTATCCATCCCTCTGTGCATGGAAGAAGCCATGTCTAAGTGAGGGGTGGCAATTGCCTCCCCTCAAATTTTTTAAAATTCATTTTATACCCTATAAATTATAAAAATTTTGAATCCGCCCCTCCCCCCTCCCCCTCAATTTTTTTTTGACTCCTTTTATTTTATTCTCCTAACTCCTTTTTTGTTGTTGTTGTTGTTGTTATGTACTTAGTAAATGTAGTTAAAGTTTGATTTGTAACTATTAGAATTAGGCAAATCCTTAATAACTTCATAGATGGGATAACTTGGTTTTACTTATTGAGAGAATGACATTTGATAGTCTTGATAAGAGTATTTCCAATATTATGCCACTTAAGCTGCCATTGCCACACAAATAAGTTGCTCCAATGATGTGTCATTTGGGATGCCAAATTTTGGCAATTTCACATAGGGTTGTCAAATTTGGCAATTTCCATTTGTGCCAAATTATTATTATTATTATTATTTTTTAAAAAATGAGAAATGTCAAAATGTAATATTAATGCATAGAAGCATATATGCGCTAAAATTTAACAATGACGCCATTTAAAGTGCCAAATTTTGGCATTAGCACATCAAATTAATGGCATGAATGCAATAGAGATGCTCTAATGAAGCTCATCGAGGACAATGGTAAATATATTGAATTAAAATATTATTTATCAAATATCAAAAAATTATACTTTTGTGTAATTTTTTCTACCTCAAAGTAACGAGATAAAAAAAATAAATAAAAATATTTTTTATTTTTTAAATTGTGATAAACTATTAACAATTAATTAAAGTTCTCCCCCACCCCTCACACGAATTCATGGCTTCGTCCCTGCCTCTATGCATGCTTCCATGTTCCAAGTCTACCTTCTCTGAACCTTCGTCCTTTTTTCTATTTTGGGGTTTTCAGATCTCATAAGTCCATGTCTTGTTCACTGGGCCTGGCCCAAGTTAGAGCTAAACTTATCTTCCTTGGGTGACTTACCAATTGGCCCACGTTAATTTGGGTGGCCTGCTAACAGTATCTTTGACTCTTAATGAATGATTGTTCCACACAAGTAATTAGGAAACTTCAACAAATTTTTTAACCACTAATTTGGACTTTGTTAATTTATTGATTTTACTTCTCTCTGTATAAAATTTTATGTGTAATGCATAAAATTTTATGTGTAATGGCATTGCTTCGTATGCAAGGACTAATAATGTAATAGAAAAATACTATAGCACCAGACACTTCAACTCGAAATTAAAAACCACCCTGATGTGTCCGCTTTGATTGGTGAGCTCTCTCTTCTCAAATTGCTTCTCTCTTTTTCACACACCACTCAAACCACGATGCGTCAGGGTGGTTTTTAATTTTGGGTTAAAGTGTCGGGTCATATAAAATTGTCGTAATATAATAATAGGCATGAGTTATATATGATTGACAAAAATTAACTTAAAATTGTCCTTTTTTCCCCTCTTTTTTTTTTCCTGCCTAGATTATATGCTAACAGAAATAGAGAGAGAGAGAGAGATATTTTTTTTTGCTGTCCACTAATTAATTAGTACACAAGGATTAAACATCCAAAATTAGCAATTATAACAATTTGAATTTTGGGCATATATTGGTGACTTTCCAGTAGATTAGGTTGAAAAAAATGGTTAAATCAACCACAGGTATATTTGGTCTACTTGAGAGTAATTGAGAGGGACTCTTGAGTCTTGAATTATAAATGCAACTTTCTGCATGCATCTGTGCATATTTTTCTTACCTAATTAATTAGATTAGAGTCGTCACAGAAATCTCTCCATACAAATTTTTGCAGGATGGTAAGTTATAATCATTATGAAGTGGATAACATGCGTCCAAATCTGTATGTCAAATAAAAAAAATAAATAAATAAAAATTGATAATTGGCTAGTTATGTTAGTCTCATTCCTGATTGAACATAAGACAGCTTTGATGAATTGCAGATTTGCAGTGAACATGTACGTGTACAGTACGGTCCCTTATGAAACTTAACCCAAAACAGCCTTTGGTACTTCAGTTTATGGAGTGTTAACATTTTGAACCTTTGCAACCAAGACAGAAAACCCTTTGATTGCTGCCAATAGGGTTATAGTTGATTAAGAGTTATATTTAATTTCTTGAATCGATGACACAGATGAGTCTGGATTCTAGCTCTTCTTCAGTTTTTCTATGCTTAAATTTAATTACTTGTATTAGCTTTTCATAAAATCACTTTTAGAACTTAAAATTTCACTTAATCTTGGAAGGGAGGGACGATAATTACTTCAAACAAGTTGAAGAATGATAGGAAGCATGACAAAATTTTCATACTAATAGTGATTGTGGTAAAAGTTAGGAGGCCCCGACTTTTACCACAATTACTTTTAGTATGAAAATTTTGATATGTAAACACATGATTTGAACATAATTTTAAAGATATATATGAAGAAATAGTTTTCCAAAAGTGATTTTAGCAAAAGCTAATGCAAACGGGCCCTAATTACTTTAAACCTAATAATTTGGTCGAAAGACTCGAAACCATTTATATTTAGTTTGGCTCTATTAAGATGGAAACAAACAAATAATATGGTTAGAGTTGGCTATGTGGTGGATAAGTGTTCGTGTTTGATATGACATTGACATGATTCCTCTTTAAAAGTGTCCGTACTTCTTAATTGACACTATTGATATGAAAAATTGGTTCAAGTGTTCTTATGTTTTCATCAATTAACAATCTGCAGGTTAAATAATGAGAGAGCTAAAATTTAACTACCATAGAATTTAATTTGATGCTTCTATATACACTCATAAATACAATATTGTTTGCTGTTTACTAAATCATCTCTTATATATGTTGGTATATGAGAAACAAAGCCTCCCTATTTGGACTGCCATATAATACCCCTACAGTACAAAAGTATTAATAGATGGCAAAATCATATATATATATATATATATATAGTTGTCTCAGTTTCTTCTTCTGTACCTGAATTAATCAAGATTTTGTGATCATAAAGAAGAGAGCAAACTGTCCAAATAATCACTCCCAAGATCCTGAAACTCGAGCACGTCAAATTCGTTTTGATCTCTCTTCCATGCTTGTCATTCTCTTCAACTTAGGTTGATCAATATCGATCATCATCATCATCCCATTTTCTTCCCAATCTCGTGATTCTCTCTTTTGAGGATAAATGGGATGAATTCTCTCACTACATCCAAGGAAAGGGCAAGGAAACTCATTTCCTTGGTAAAATGTAGTAGATGAGAAGTTGAAATAGTCATTTTCTGCATGATGAGGAGGAGTTTCAAATTCCCTATTATTAGTAACTGTCTCAAGAGGGAAGTTAAGATATGCCTTGGGGCCTCTAATTCTCAAAGCAGCCTTGTCATAAGCCAAAGCAGCTTCCTCTGCTGTTTCAAAAGTCCCAAGCCAAACTCGAGCTCCTTTTTTCGACGAATCCCTTATCTCAGCTGCATACTTTCCCCACGGCCGCCTTCTCACTCCTCTGTAGTGTCTTGCAGCAACTTTCTCAGCTCTCGCATCATTCACTTTGGCACCAGAACTGGCACAGCTGCTCGTCTCTAAATCGTGATTACAAGATTGTTCCATGTTGTTTGGAGGAATAATTCCATCAAGAAGCTCTTCCCAAGTATCGGCTCCCATTGATATCCATCTCCCTAGACTAGGCAGCCTTTGTAGAATCTCCATCGACCCATCTCTCCCATCAAGACTAGGCAATTCTTCCCATTCTTTAGACAATTCAGGACTCTTCTCTTTCCCTTCATTTGCTTCTTTTCCTGCAATAAAATTCGCCCACACGTTCTCTAGTAGCTGCTCACTTTCACTAGCCATATTGCCAGCTACAAAACTCATCACCCAAATTTGCCCAACAAAAAAAAAAAAAAAAATCACTAGAGAAGAGGGGTGATTAATTGGGATTTGAATTATATATATATACATATATAGATTGATGCGGTCTCTATGTGCTTGATCTAGATAGCTACAAAACCCATCACCCAAACTAGAGAAGAGGGAAGATTAATTGGGATTTGAGTTATATTTATACATGTAAAGATTGAAGGGGTCTCTTTGTGCTTGATCTGGACAGCTCAGTTATTCTTTATCTCACTCAATGAATGGGAGACAAGTATGAAACTTATTGTTCAAACTATTGACTAGCTAAATTTATGGAGGTTATTAGGATATAAACAATAAAACAAGAGGTGGGCTTGTTATTTTTAAGGCTTTTGTGTTGACTTGTGTGGTGTTTCTAATAATTTGTAAGGCATGTTCTATGGAGAAGTTATGTTCTTTGTATATTTTATGAGAAACCTTTCCTGTAATTCATGATTGATGAGATAAGAAACAGAGAAGCAGAGAAATACAATGCCAGCTAGAGTATCATTTGGGTTTATTTTATTCTATTTTATTTTATTTTGCGTTGGTGCCCCTGTATTTTGGCATGTTTCTATTTATCCACCATGTTTTTGCACTTTTTATAAATCAACCCTGCATTATTAGAATTCTCTCCCTTTGAATACACTGGTTTCAGTAAGAAGGAAAATATCTCTTAATATATTGGATTTGGTCCCAAAAGAACTTTAGATGGGCGGGGTTGCTTCCAAATCCCTAAAATGACACGAAAGATTATGAAATGTTTTTAATAGGAAGGTTAAATTTGAATTTTTTTAATGGATAATTGGGGGATAAGCAGAAATACCCAATAATACAGCAGTATCTCTGCAAGATCTCAAAACTCCTTTTGACCAATTCTTCAAGACTTCTAGTTGCTGCACTGTCAAGGGTAATGTTTGTGTATACTTTTGAAAAAGAGGGTGAGAGGGGAAGTTTCAGGAATTTGCTAGTCATTTCTTGTAAAGTACCTCTCTTGACAAGGGCTTTTTAATATCCCTGTTTCCACTATCCATGGGGAATCCTGGTTTAAAAGTCCAAAGTTCCTGCCCTTTCTAGACATTACCTCCTTCTAGTAATTGTTAGTTTGTCACAATGAAGGAATTATAATATACTGCATTGTGACATATGATCAACCCATTGAGCTAATATATGGTCCTCTGCATTTGTCAAAAGAGGTTCATCAGTTTACTGCCAAGGATTTGAATTTGAACTTTTAAATCATGGGATTAAAGGGTTTAAGGAGGGGAAAGAAATCCCCTCCCTTCTGTAAAATTCTGAACCCTCTTAATGAAAATTAAAAAGCATATAGAAATCTTCCATGTTTTGAGCTAATCACTTGGGCACATCAACTTATGCATCTGTGAATATCATTATTAAAGATTTAAGAAGTATATATATACTTTTTGAAGGTGTCGAGACAATATCAGACATGTGTTGAATACAGAACTCTTTTAAGAAGTTACCAACACAACACCTCTGTCTTTGCCTATTTTTCTTTCTTTCTTTCTTTTCATTTCTATTTTCTCTATAACAATTAATTCAACTTAGATTTTTTAAAATGAAATATATAAATAAGTGTTCTAGTCAGGGTATCTGACTTTAATTAAAGTCAGCAAAGAATACAAGCCCTTAGATTCTCATCCACTTAATGGATGATTTATCTCAAGATTCCAATCTAAGAGTTTGTGTTCTTTGCTGACTTTAGTTAAAGTCAGGTACCCCTGACTAGATCATTTTTCATATATATATATATATAATGAGTTTCAAAAAAATTAATGTGATTCTACATGATATCATTTCCAATCAGAGTTGAAGACACTTTGGAATTCCAAACCCTAACCATAGCAATCATTGGCAATGAGTTCAAGGTATTGGAATTGTGGGGAATCCAATTCACGCGGTTACTGAAGACTCGGGCCATAAGCAAATTAAGCATTGCCAACTTAATCAAGAAACAGAGATTAAATTAACAGCTGAGGATATAAAAATAGAACCCACACGCTTCACCATATAATAAAACAATTAAAATGACGACAAAAGGGGAAGATTAAATGCTTATTATTGAAGTAATTAAATGGCATTTATATATACAAATGATGCCATCTGAATTCCATGTATTGGACAGAAGAAACTCAAGTGATTGGTGCAAGAAACTGTGATCATGGGGTGCATTCGAATCAATATTGATAGTAATATGAGCTCATAAGCTTGCAAGTTAAGTGAAATTTGGTTTTCTACTCGAGAAATTATTATGTGAAAGTTGTTCATTTGCTGTATAGCAAACAATTTTACTCATTAATTGACACTTCTGTAATCATATAAAATCATACTTTATTTGTCAATTAATGAGTGGAGTTGTAGAATAATAGAATCCATTCTATCCCACATGCTTAAATAAACGGCTTGCTATAATTTCCAGGGTCGGCCCTGGGGTTTTGGATGCCCTAGGCGAGTTCCTAAAATGATGCCCCTATTGACTATTTTTTTTTTTGCAAAATTTTAGTTATTGAACCTTAATTTTTCATAAGCTAAAACCAACAACAATCAATTCACAACACTTTTACAAATAAGATAAAATGTTAGTTATTGAAGTCTGAATGTCTCATTGGTCTCAAGAGAGAATGAGAAAAATGGAAAATGGGAGGGAGATGCGCTGATTTGGATTTGGGAATAGCTTTTTTTTTTTGGGCTGAAGCTTTGGGCTGGATTAGTTGAATGGGTAGGTTTTTTTTTTTTTCATTTGGGGCTTGGGCTAGACTTTAATGGACATGGACTATGGGCTGATGCCTGAATCTGTTTTACTTTGGGCTGATTGGATGCCCCTTAAATTTACATTTATATTGGATGCCCAAGGCGGAGGCCTCTTGGTCCTCCCCTCAGGGCCGGTCCTGATAGTTTCATTCCATCAACAAGATTAGACTTTTAGATTGGAAATTAACTTAACAGAAGTTATTCATTATGTGACGGATATATGGCTTCCACCAAAAGAATATCCCATGAAAAAGCACTTGTTAGGATGAGATTGATGCATGAGTTAATAGATCCCATTGGAAAAGGACAAGCCTGAATTCCTAGCTACAAGGGCAGGCAATGCACCTCCTATTTTTCAATCCCAACCAGCAGAATAGACCTCTACAGGTTGGTGTATTGCTCCAGCTAGAATATAGTCAAATTGAAAAGCGGCCAGAATTTTAATCTAGGGAGGTGGTGATAGCGAGTTGTAGTCATGCAGGCGATGTAATATGGTATGGTAATGGTTACGATAAGTTTTTTATTTTTTTTATTTATATATATTTTTTCATCAACCTCAAAATTTTATTAAGATAGAAAGAAAAATAGAACAATAAGAGAACAAATAAAACCAAAAACAGAAAACAAGCTATGGGGACATATCTCAATACAATTACCGATAATACATATTGCCCATTATCGGTAATTGTTGATGAATTACTGATAATTACAAGGGAATTATCGGTAAAACGCTGCTTCTAGTTTTCGGATTTCTGCATTTATCTTCAATTACCGATAATTGAGGCCAGGATTATCAGTAATTCAGCTCTTTGATGCTTTTTTGTGTTTTGCTGATACATCTTACTTCTAACGCCTTCTTCCCACATAGTCTTGATAACCTTCATTTGCTGTGAGATGCAGCTTCAACTTTCTTCGTTTTGAGCTTCTTTCCAGAACCTCATACTCTAAGATTGCGATAAGTTACGATATTTTCACACAAAAAAATTAAAGGAACCTTAGGGGCATTTGGTTAGGGATATTTTATTCAATAAAGAATATATAAAGAAGTATAATGGTACTTCTAATAGGGACACCACTTTTGATTACGACCTTCTTAATTAGCTAACACATATCCACATATCCACACATTAATATTTGGAACTTTTCTATTTAGGCCCATGCAGTCAATTCGTCTCTCATTAGTGGGTATTGAGAGTTAAACAGGCTCCAGAAATTAATGGTCCAAGTTGAGGCCGAGCCCATGAGAACGATAGCTAGAGAGCCTAAATTAAAAATTGCCCATTATGGACCACTGAAGAATGAATTTTGTGTGGGTGATTTTTTGCACCACCTACGGTGAAGGGCCAACTTGCCCTTCAGATTCTTGGATCTTAGCCCTAATCCGATTGCACGTGTTAGCTTTTTCTGAAGTCGCTTTTGGAGAATTATCTCTTCACATATCTATGCTTTCAATGCTGGGCTATATATGCTTCTACTCTCAAACCATTTTTCCACTTTATGAGCTCGGTCCATTCTTCCTTTATATGATATAAATGTTCACAAGATCATTGTTAAGGGAAACATGTTTGTGGGTTTGTAGCATTAGGGTTCGCGTGGGACTCATGAAAGACAAATCAACCAACAATTTAGTAGACCCTTTTTTTTGTTTTTTGTTTTTTCATGTAGGATGTTAGCTCAAACCCCTACAACTAGTACAAGCCTAATATTTGACTAGGAGACTCTAATGCTTAGGTTAAAATGTCATCAAGAAAAGAAGTGTTGTAAATTGTTTTAGTTTAGTGTACATACCTAGTTTAGGACCTATTTGCATTAACTTTTTAAAATCACTTTTAGATCTTAAAATTCCACTTGATCTTGAAAATGTGGTGATAATCACTTTTAGACAACTTGAGAAATGATAAAGACGGATGACAAAATTTTTATACTAGATCGAAGTGATTATGACCAAAATTAATTAAGAGACCCCAACTTTTACCACAATTACTTTTAGTATCAAAATTTTGATATGTGAAGATATGTTTTGAACATAATTTTAAAGAGATATATGCAAAATATATTGTTCTCCAAAAGTGATTTTAGCAAAAGCTAATACAAACGGGCCCTTAGATTAGTTGGGGAGATTCTTGGCCTTTTATAAATAATAACGATCCTTTTTCCTTTCTTGGTTCTAGGATTTCCCCTCACTTTTATAAATATATAAAACAAAATTTCGTTTTTTGTAATTAAGATTCAAGATGATAATTGAGATAAGGATTATCGGTAATTCAGCTCTTTGATGCCTTTTTATGATTTGCTGATACATCCCACTTCCAACACCTTCTTCCCACGTAGTCTTGATAACCTTTATTTGCTGTGAGATGCAGCTTCAACTTTCTTTATTTTTAGCTTCTTTCCAAAATTTCATACTCTAAGGTTAGGAAAATCTAGCTTGTCCATCCTGACTATGCCTCTTATTAACATAGGAAGATTCTCATGCGAAAACTGTCTCATAGTCAAACCCTCCTCACCCATCCGAGCTAGAAAATCAGCTGCATAATTTTCTTCTCCAAATTAATGTACCACCAAGAACCGAACACCATCAAGAACCCTCCAAATTGTCGTCTTTAACCAATGTAGATAGGCACACGTACTACTGAAACGTTCAAATCATTTTTAAATTCATGGTTTAATTATAATAATTTCTTTTCATTACTCTTGTAGTTGGATTCAAGGGTTTGGAATGGGACCTATAATTGAGTATTTAACAATGATGATCACATATTTTGTCACTGGTTGAAAAGAAATTAAGTCTGTCAATATGGATGCTATGCACATACCCCAATTTCATTAAATTGATTTAATTTGGGGACCATTTGTATCAAAATTAGTTGGACTTTCCATTTTTCCTCAACGAATTTGTCGGACCTTACTCTTTCTACCTAAAAGAATTTAATTAAATCAATGCATGTGTCCTGCTGTTTTTGGGAATATCCAAATAAATAAATCCATGCATGCATAGTGTCAGTGATAATTTTCCATCTCTTGCTATCGTGGTAGGTTTTGCTGATGTGGTTGGTTTTGCTCCACTGGTTTTAACCTTTTGCAGTCATTTAGCATTTAATAATACTCACTGACCTAACGAATTTAATGCCCACAGAGACCCACTTCATCAATTGATCCCAAAATTGACAAATCCAACCTTTTAATTTGTGATTTTGACTGTCTTATACTTGCTAGTTTTCAAACATTCCTCCCCCACCCCAACTGCACAATTAAGCACCCAAAATTCAATATTATCTGCTTTAATTTTTTCCTCATATGCTCATTGCATATATGGAAGTATTTCCCCATTGTTCTTTTTTCAAAATTAGGTAATTTATTTCTCTAGTTTATAAGTTTGAATGAGGATCCTCTACTTGGGTTTGCTTGATGCTTGAATGATGTGTCATTATCTGAATCATCTGTACATCACCCAAGTGAAAAGTAGATGATTCAGATCATGACACATAACCCAAGTATATCCAAACCCAAGTAGAGGATCCAGATTCAATTTCCAAATGCTTCTCCCTTTAAATATTCTTTTGTGGTGACATTTTCTTTATTAGACACAGCTGAGCATGACTTTACACCCAAAATTTTGATAGGACTATAGGATCCAGTACTATTCTATGTATATGCAATTATTTTAGGCCAAGCAAATTTATCTGCCCTATTGACCTTTGCAGCTGGCAGTTTCTCCAAATTGCAATTGTGACATTTTTTCCAATTTAATTAGGTCGTTCTCAAAATTGGAAATGTGCCCCAGTTGAATATATCAAAAGGACCATTACTTTCTTTCTTCTTGTGGTGTGGGTGCAAGGATCCAGACAAAGCAATTAAGGAGTGTCTTCTGGATAAGAAATTAAGTTGTTTCGACATATCAACAACAAAAGGCAGTGGCTCTAGCTATTTTGCGGCCAGTTTGTCTAGATAATTATATATGCATGTGATGTAATAAATGATACTTCTCCATTTTTTTTTTTTTTTGGGAAATTGGTGAGAGGTCCTGATCTATAAAAGTTTAATACAAAAAGTCCTCCTAAAATTTCTCACCTTCTTAAGGTCCTAATTAAAATTTATTTCATGCGAAAAGACATAATTTTTAAAAATAATTTTTAAAATGATAGAACTACCACCGAATGTATTTTACTGTCCATTTTCCAGCAATTTTACTATCTATTTTCCAGTAATTTTACTGTCCATTTCAGCATTTTTAATGTCCATTTTCAGCAATTTTATATAAACACACACACAGTAAAAATATATGTGAACACATTGTGATCCAATCAAATATATGTGAACACATTGTGTTTATATATATAAATACATACACAATAAAAATACTAAAAACACAGTAAAAATATATGTGAACACATTTTTAGCATTTTTAATGTCCATTTTTAGCATTTTTACTGTCCAATTTTTGTGAAATCATCATCAAATTATGTTTATATATATAAACACATATACAAAAAAAAGTACTAAAAACACAGTAAAAACACATTGAACCCATTGTGTTTATATATATAAACACATACACAGTAACAATATATAAACATATTGTGTTCCATTTTTAGAATTTTTAGCATTTTTACTGTTCATTTTTTATGAAATCATGATCATATTGTGTTTATATATATAAGCACATATACAATAAAAATACTAAAAACACACTAAAAGAAACAGAAACAAAGTCCATGGATCATGAAATTTATCAAACACAGTAAAAACCTAGAGATTGGAGAACCACCGACTGGTGGTTCTCCAATTTTCTGTATTTTTAATGCATTTTTACTGTCCATTTTCCAGCAATTTTACTGTCCATTTCAGCATTTTTACTGTCCATTTTCAACATTTTTATATAAACACATACACAGTAAAAATATATGTGAACACATTGTGATCTAATCAAATATATGTGAACACATTGTGTTTATATATATAAACACATACACAATAAAAATACTAAAAACACAGTAAAAATATATGTGAACACATTTTTAGCATTTTTATTGTCCATTTTTAGCATTTTTATTGTCAAATTTTTGTGAAATCATCGTCAAATTGTGCTTATATATATAAATACACATACAGTAAAAGTACTAAAAACACAGTAAAAACACATTGAACCCATTGTGTTTATATATATATAAACACATACACACTAAAAATATATGTAAACACATTCTTTTCCATTTTTAGAATTTTTAGCATATTTACTGTCCATTTTTTGTGAAATCATGATCAAATTGTGTTTATATATATAAGCACATATACAATAAAAATACAAAAAACACAATAAAAACACAGTAAAAGAAACAGAAACATAGTTCATGGATCATGAAATTTATCAAACACAGTAAAAACCTAGAGATTGGAGAACCACCAGTCACATTGCATTCAAAAATCAATAGCACAATAAAAATACTAAAAACACAGTAAAAATATATGTGAACACATTTTTAGCATTTTTATTGTCCATTTTTAATATTTTTACCGTACATTTTTAGTATTTTTTAGCATTTTTACTGTCCATTTTCTGTGAAATCATTATCAAATTGTGTTTATATATATAAACACATATACAGTAAAAATACTAAAAGCACAGTAAAAACACATTGAACACAATGTGTGTTTATATATATATAAACACATACACAGTAAAAATATATGTGAACACATTGTGTTTCGATCAAATATATGTGAACACAATGTTTATATATATAAACACATACATAATAAAAATATTAAAACCACAGTAAAAATATATGTGAACACATTTTTATCATTTTTACTGTCCATTTTTAGTAGTTTTAGCATTTTTACTGTCCATTTTTGGTGAAATCATGATCAAATTGTGTTTATATATATAAACACACACACATTAAAAATACTAAAAACACAATAAGAACACATTGAACACATTGTGTTTATATATATAAACACATACACAATAAAAATACTAAAAAAACAGTAAAAATATATGTGAACACATTTTTAGCATTTTTACTGTCCATTTTTGGTGAAATCATGATCAAATTGTGTTTATATATACAAACACATACACAGTAAAACACAGTAAAAACACATATATATAAATACATACACAGTAAAAATATATGTGAACACATTGTGTTTCGATTAGATCAACAACAGATCATGAAAACTATTGTTGAACAAATAATCGAAATTTAACAAACTATTTTTACTGTGTTCAACAGCAAATCGGAACTCGATCGGAGCCAGCGTCAGATCGCAACTCGATCAGATCAAACACATCAGATCGCAAAATTTTTATCTAAAATTTTCATCAACAATCCTTGGCTTTTTGGCCACCATTGTTGTTGTTGCTGCTGCTAGCTTTCCTAATTTTTTTCAGTAGAGGTCACAAAATAGTAAGAGATAAAGACACAAAAACAGAGAGTAGAGTATAGTAGAGTAGAATAAGAAAAAGAAACTGTGAGATGAGATTGAAATCTCTGATCGTGAATTGATTGTGAACTCCACATTCGTATAATGGTTGGAACTGCTCCTCTCCTTCAGTGCTATAATCGTTTCTTTAATCATCTAGGTTCAAAACAACAAATTCACAAAGCTAAGATCTGGATAATCGCTTCTTTAAGCAATGCATCCTGATCTAGATCAAGCTTCATCGCTTATACTGACGAAGCCGTAGTCGCATTTGAGTGCGAGCTTCGTGACATAATCAAAGAGCAACGATCAGCAGCAGATCTGGACGTCGGCTTAATCGACAAAGTTGACTGCTGAGGTTGCAACGATCAGCAATGATCAGCAGCGCCGAAAGTAGTAGATGCAACAGGGGTGGAGATGCAGCACAGGCGTTGGAAACATGCCAGAGATGCAGTAGCGCTGGAGATTATCTGTGCATCTCCTCTGTTCTTTCTCTTTCTCTTTGTTTCTCTTTTGCTTCTCTCTCCCTCCATGTTCTCTAAATCTCTCTCACTGTCTTTTTAAGTTAAAATAGGGAAAAACTAAAGAAAAAGAAAAAGGATATAAAGGTAAGGGCAGTTTGGACAGATGATGTTCAAAAAGACTTCTTGCGGAATACAATCTTGCGGAGGAGTTTTTGAAACAGACAGTCCTAAAAAGGGACTTCCGGCCAATTTACCCTTTTTTTTTTTAGTTAGTTTTGAATAAGGGCTTTCAAATTCTATCCAATGTGCAAAAGAATGACACGTACTATGAGACACTTAGGTTTTATGGGCAGTTTTTTAATAGCCAATTAACTTCTGTCTGGTGAAGGTTTCTTTTTAACAGCAGTGGTAGTTCTTTATTCTCAAAATGCATGCCAATTTAAGGTAACTTCTTTCACTTTTGATTTAATTTCTAAACTTATGTAGTAAGATAGGAAGTCGAAATTAATGATAAATTGTGATTTTCTTTTTCGTGCGAGTGAGAGGATATACATCAGTTGAGTTAATGGTTAGTTATTAATGGGAATAGGGTATCAAATGGGCCAAGAACCTTTCCATGAGAAATAGAATCCGAAATCTCATCCTATAAAGGGTGATAAATCATGAACCACTGAGTCAAATTTCATATTCAACAAATTATATGATTTTTTATTTTTTAATTTCAATCTGTATAAATGCCCGTTTATTAATATTAAGAGGGTTTGGAATAGGACAATGTTTCTATCGATTGAAAAAAAAAAAAAGGAACTCTCAATTTGCAGATATATATTTCCATGCCCATAATTGTAAAAAAGCCTAGGTAAGAAAATTTTAATTGTGAATTAAATAAAACATGAAATGAAAAAGAAAATTATAACAAATAGTGCATTTTAAAATTCACCCTATAAATTATTGTAGAAGAATAGAATCTACTCTATCCCACGTCGTCCAAATAAAAGGCTTGCTATAGTTTCATATACATGTATTGGGTCATCCACCTACAAGTTTAAACTTTTTTAGGTATTCAAGTAAATTCTAGCAAAATAAAAACCCAAACAGACTTTTTTTTTTTAATAAAATACTATGTTTATATACTATTTTATATAAAACGCCAAATAGTTAATTTATAAATCGAAGTAATCATGAATTTTTGTTAAGTGATTTATATCTTTTCTTTTATGAGATGAGATTTTGAATTTCAATCCTCCCAGGTAAAAATTCAACCATTTATTGCTCCATTCCTACTAGCAACTACCCACTAACCCCCATATGATCTAACAAGAAAAACCAAAAAAAAAAATTTACATGTCTCTATTAATAACCATTCACGTGCATATATTTTTGTATCATGGTTACAAGGACTGCTTTCAAACCAGCTCACCAGTGAAATGGACGACTCCAGCAAAGTGATCTTCTATCAAATACTGCAACTCACTTTGGTGGCATCTCTTTATTGCCCTCTATCCCACTGTTTCATTATGAGGCTAGCTCATCAGTAAATGATTCTCTGCCATGGAATAACCATAAAAAAAAAAAAAAAAACCCATAAAAATGGGATTCTCTTCCATACATTAAAATTTTTTGGCAATCATGACATCCATTATAGGAGTGTCTAATCCAACGGACAATTTTCTAAAATTTACAGTGCAAGTGGCTCTACAAGAGGGCTGCACTTGACCATAACACCTCTATACACACACACATAGAGCGGATCTCCCAAGTGCCTCGCACATGAGCGACTGGATTGAATTCCCAAAAAGCTATGCATCAGACCATCTTGATAAGGGAAGCTAGCCTGACAGCCCTCTAATATTAGCCTGACAACAAAAAAAAAATATAAAATCATGTAATAAATAAACAACTCACCTCAAAATTGTGCCACGTGGTACTTGCCAAACAAATAAATTCAGCCGCAAGATGGAATAGCGGCCGGGCATTTAAATAGTTGATTATATTTTGTAACCTACCACTGCATTATAATTGTCATTAAAGTAATACCAAAACTAATTTACATATCCACCCGCTATTTCATCTTGCGGCTGGCTTTTAATAGTTCAATTAGAGAATTTTATAATTCTTTTATTTCCTCTCTTGTATTAGCATGCATTACGTACGTTGTAAATGTTATGTAAAAAAGAAAAACAAATGCATATTACTGTTGCCAATAACAAGATTTTCTACCTGTATTACAACTTCAAATATAAGAAGTCGGGGGAGGTAACTGGACCCACTATTCAAGAGACATAAATAATAGACATAATTTTGTTATTACTTGTACATTATATGATAATACAATGAAATTACCATTAATTATACAAACATGACTAGATATTTTCAAACTAATGAAACTTACACGCCCGCATACTACTGAGACAACATCCCTAGTACTTATCCCCGCAAATTTCTCAATCCTTGGGATCTCTATTTTCCAATCGTAAGTTTTGCACGTTCTACATTAGTTAGTCACAAAATGTAACAATGCGTGACGATGCGAAGTGCTCCATCTTGATTCTATGTTCATGGTCAATTATCGAAGGTCATGCACTGTTAGGCTCTCCATTTGCAGCTGATGTATTTTCACCTTCAAAAAGACATGCTTCATTGTGTAGAATAGGAAGCCATTTAATAAATCCACATCCAGTAGTACAATCATCCATCTTAAAATAATAAAAATAAATGTTTTTCACTAGTTAGTGCATATAGAATAGTTGATACAATTTTATTACACTGATAATTAACCACTACTAAACCCCCATGTATAACTTTATGTTACCCTAATGAACTGTTTCAACCTCAATCGATACCTTACCTTCGAGTGTGAACAAATCCAAAATCAGCGTCCAACTTTCATGCCTCGTCGTGACGTCAACACATTGCAAGGACCATTCCCACAAAGACACAATATTAGTAGCTTATCGACCCAGAGGAAGTAATTGCATGACACAGGAAATGCAAAATTTGTCTTATTGTACTGCGAGAAAAAAAATTTAGGACAAAAATAACATTAGACGTGCTAAATGAAACGATTCCTACATTAATGCATACCCATATCTTGTAAATTTGTACATCATTTTAAATTTATTTCTACCTAGAAAGGGCAACAATAGAATTGTCTGCCTGAATTAGGTGGAGTCTGTAAAGTGATTATCTCGCATGAGTCACGTCCGTATTGACATAGTAAGCCCACAATGATCGATACTCTGACATCAATAAGGACAAATATGTAGAGAAATCATTGCATTAGAATAAACATAAATATTATATACATTTAATTTTGGGCTTATGGTCTACTTAGTAACCACACCTAAATTGACTTACAAATATTACATCCATTTAAATCTATGATACTACATACTCATGATCTTTATCGTAGTAGCAGCCGGCAATGGCTTCTCAAGGACGAGTTCAGTTACTCGCTAAATCCTCGCAAGAAGTAGAGCGCGTCTACTCTACAAACTATGCAATGGGAGTGGGAGTATAGAGTAAATGAATCCGAGATTTTGGTTTAAGATTTACACTACTTTAACGCTTCTATATATACCACGACATTGGGCTGTAACAATGCCACGTGGAAATAAAAGAAATGTAAAATTTCCTAATTAAATGAACTAAAAAAAGCCACCCGCAGGTTGAAATAGCGGATGAATATGTACATCACTTTTAGAATTACTTTAATGACAGCTATAGTGTAGTGGCAGGTAATAAAATACAATAAATTATTTAAATGCATGTCCGATCGCTTTTCAATCTTGCGATTGGATTTATTTGTTTGGCAATTGTTTGATTTATTTTACCAATGGCCGACAGGACAACAGAAAGGTTTAAATTTTGCAAACAGAAGTAGTTGAGGACTTTTACCTCTTCTAATTATGGCATGTTTTCAATTCATTCAGTTGAAATATGACAACTTTTAGACATATCGGGAAGGGTTGGTTATATTTATATTAGTTAATGTTAAGGTTTATTATAAAAAATGTTAGCCCATCAAAATTTTAACTATCTAATATGACATTTCATGTCAGGTCTATTTAAATTTTCGTGTCAATTTGATGTAAGAAATATGGTTAAAATTTTGATACGTGCAGCACTCAAAAATTAAATTGAAACATAACCCATTTTAATCATAATTAAACCAACCATTAATCCTGTAAGGTCTATGCGTATTTTAATTTTCACATCAATTTTAACATTACTTGATGTAAGAAAAATGGTTAAAATTTAATTTGATATGCATGTGTAGGGTCTAGTAGCATTCAAAAATTAAATTGAAACATAACCCAATATTTTATTCATAATTAAACCAATAACCAATCCAACTAAAAAATAGCTGGAAGAGCAACGAAATACTACTATATATATATATATATAATAGCTGGAAGAGCAACGAAATTCTACTAGATATATATGAAGAGATGAAATGAGATTGAATCCCAGTTCATTTCATCTTCCCCATTTCTATATTTCCTTAATTT
>JAESVK010000327.1:104892-125314 GCA_017140935.1 Hamamelis virginiana | reverse complement strand
TATATATATATATATATATATATATATATATATATATATATATAATGGCCAATTTTTCAAAATACCAAAAAACTATGCATCAAACGGTCTTGATAAGAGAAGCTAGCCCGACAGCCCTCTGACATTAGCTCGACAACTAAAAAAAATACAATATCATGTAATAAATAAACGACTCATCTCAAAATTGAGCCACGTGGTACCTGCCAAACAAATAAATCCAGCCGCAATATGGAATAGCAGCAGGCATTTAAATAGTTGATTATATTTTGTAACCTGCCAAATACAAATGAAATTTATATATAGTTTTGGTAATTTCAGTCTGCTTAAGGCTTGTTTTACAAAATTCTGACTGTTGGATCGGCATGATATTTTGCAGGCGTGGCATTCAGGGATGAGCATCATATCCAACGGTCGGAATTTGAAACCGACCACCGGAGCATGGCCAAATGACAGTGCAGTCAACTTGTAGTCCGCACTGCAACCAATCAGTATTGTGTATATATATATATATATATATATATATATATGTTGAGTTTGTGAGAAGAGGATGCTCAGACAAAACTGAATTTTATTATGCTCAAACAAAACTGAATTTTATTAATATAAATTCACACAACTACAAAGAATGCTTTACACTCGCACACTAATAAACTATGCTCACACACACATTAGGAGACCCAACTCACTCCTACCTTAATGAGATGAACTCACTTGTACCAAACTTTATATCACAAGGACCCACCCACTCACAATTTCCTCACGTGGACACACACTTGCTGGACATTCACTCACTTGTCACACTCAACCTCACTTCACACACTTTACTCTCACGTGATGATGCCCACTTTCTGACATGTTCCTCACCTGTACAAAATGGGGACTTTCAGCCCCTTTATATAGGCACCCATAGCCGACTATGTGAAGTTGGTGCACCACTGCTTGAACTCTCTACAGAATTCCATTAGAGGCGGCAATAACATGTTTTCTAGAGAGGTAATGGAGGTGAGAGAAAAATCTAGAGAGAGATTTCTCTAGAATCTGGTGGGGAGAGAAATACATAGGAGAGAAGGAGAAGATTCTAGAGAGAGATTGAGAGACGGTGATGATCTTCAACAATATATATATATATGGGACAAGCTCTTTTTACTATTATTTTTACCATTATTTATATCATTCATTTTCAAATCACCAATGTCGGTTGACTATTTTAAAAAATCGACTGTTAGAGTAGATACTCTTCTTATTCAAGTCTTCTATTGGTTAGCCAATTATTTATTTGACTGAGAAATTATGTTAGACTTGTTATTTTTTTATGTAGTATTTATCCTAAACTGTTAATGTGTCTATAAGTATATCGGTGAAATTTCATAATTTTTCTCAATATATTTTAATTTTTATGAATTATTTTCTCCATATAGTAAATCAAATTCATAATAAATAAAAATATAGAGAAAAATCATGAAATTTCACCAATATGCCTATAGACCTATTAGCAATCCAAGAAAAATATTGCACGAGAAAATAGCAAGTCTACATTTTTCAGTCAAAAAATAATTGCAGAAGGAGATAATTTAAAAACTGCTAATAGTTTGGAGGGTACATTGATGCAATTGAGACTACACGAGAGCAACATAAAAACAACCTATAGTTTAGGGCCAAAGTGTAATTTTTCTTAAAATTTAAAAGCAAAACCTAGAACATATAAAAGTTGTTTTTTTTTTTTTTTTTGGGACACCTATAAAAGTTGTTTCTGCTTTAAAAATCTTATGTGGAATTCTCTTTTTACTAGAAAAAAGAGGAATATTAATTGGATGAGGTTAACTTGGATCCAAATTTGAATAAACTAAATTTTAGATCCAATCCATTTTGGATCCACTTTTGAACCCACCATTAGAGTTGCTATGAGAGATTTCAAATTTTAACACATGAAAATTCGTATTAATACCCTTTTTTTTAATCTTAGGGAGATTTTAATATTAATTAATAAGCTAGATTTGAATTAATAACTTGGAAAATAAATATTTTTTAAATTTTTTTTATTAAACAAGGTGATGATACATGCCAATAGACTACAAGACCATTGGTAATAATGGTAACAAAGTATATTTATCATTAGTGATACAACATATATATGGAGAGGGCGAACAATTAGTATTTGCTATCAAACGAATTAAAATTTTAACCACCTTTCTTCTATTAAAATAATGGTACGTATTACTCTGTGAATACAATATATATGAATGAATGACACGACGTCTCATATTAATTAAGGTATTAATTAATAAGTTAATATTAATATAATAATTAATATGATATATCATATCAGCTATCATTTTATTTACCGTAAACAAAATGAAAGATTTTAAATTACGTTTAGGTAGCATTTTACACACTTGCTATACTAATTATAACATTGCTTGCCCCGCGGCTTGTAGGTGGATGTTGAGGGTATTTATTATTTACCTCTCAATGAATGTTTTATTAAAGACAAGGACCGAGTACCAAGTAACAAGGACCAAGTACTAACCACAAAAGTATATATATAGTTGACTGGATATAATTTTTTTTAAGGAAAATTACACTTTGTCCTCCTGAGCTATAGGTTATTTTCATGTTGGTCCCATGTAGTTTTGATTATATCAATGTACCCCTTGAACTATTTGATTGTATCAAATTGCCTCCTTCAATTCTATCAGTTAGCCAATTGTTTATTTGATTAGAAAATAATGTTAAACTTGTTTTTTTTTTTTTAATGCAATATTTATCCTAAACTGTTAATGTGTCTATAAGTATATCGGTGGAATTTCATTTTTTTTCTCATTATATTTTAATTTTTATGAATTATTTTGTCCTTACAGTAAATAAAACTCGTAATAAATAAAATATATTTAGAAAAATCATGAAATTTCATCAATATGCCTATAGACCCATTAACAATTCAGGATAAATACTGCATAAGAAAATAACAAGTTTAATACTCCATCCGTCCCGCAAAGATAAGCCTCTTTCTCAATGCGCGCATATTAAGAAAACTCATTATGAATGGATTTGTCATCCTTTTACCTTGACTATTTCCAAAACGACCCTTCTTGAACTTTGGGATTGGGTAAAGTTGAAGAAGAATAAGGGTATTATAGTAAAGTTAAAAAAAGAATAAAGGGTAGTATGGGAAAGTTGAAAAAAATATACTTTGACTTTTCAAAGTGACCTATTATTTTGGGACAGCCAAAAAAGGAAAGATGGCCTATCTTTGTGGGACGGAGGGAGTATCATTTTTCAGTAAAAAAAAAAAAAACTTATAGAATGGGATAATTTGAAAACTGCTAATAGTTCAAGAGGCACATTGATGCAATCAAAATCACAAGAGACCAACGTGAAAACGGCCTACATTTCTGCCTTTTTTTAAAAAAATACTAGTGCACAGGCACAGCTTAAAGGGTTTTTCTTCCTAATAAATATTTTTTTATAAAGTTAAGGAGTTGGATGTAATTTTAAGAATTAAATAGATGAAATATTCCAGTAATATTTTTTACAAACCTAAGGCGAAAGGGAGTTTAATTTACCCTAAAATATAGGAATATTTCATCAAAGTTTTTTTTTTTTTAAAACCAAAATAGGATATCATGGCCCTACTCTTGGAAAGATTTGGGCCCAGACTAATCCCTAGGGATAGATCAAATCACCCATAAACTTTGCTCATCACGATAGTCAATGTGAGTTTTTCTATTTTGAACTGCTTCCCACCATAATCGAATGAGAATGGGATTCAATACATTTCTTATGCACCCATAGGTGCTATATTGGATTTGTCAAGGTTTAATCACATGACCTCCGCTTCATAAGACGTGATCCTTAACTGCCTGAGCTACCTTGGCGGATTTTTTGTACATTAGATTTAGCTCTCCATAGAAGTTGCCAATGGGCCGAAATTCTTAAAGACTCGGATTTTAAGGCTTCGTTTTGATCTCAGAAAATGTAAAGGAAAAAAAATTGTTAAAAATTGTATGTAAATATAGTTCTCCTTGAGCATTTTAAGCATTTTTTTTTTCCTACTCTTTTCAGGTTCCAAACTAAGGCTAAAAGTTCCCATAAAGAAGAACCCCACAGGCAAATCCCATTGGATTACAAAGCCCAACATGAAGAAATAGTTGCCAGAGTTGTTCTTGCTGGATGTTGTTGTCCAGAGTGTGGATATGAGAAAATTAGTTCAACCCACAACCTTGCTAGGAATTATTTAAGACTGTCTAAAGGCTTTAGCTACCAGTTCGAACTTGCGGTCTTGTGGCCTAATAGTATTTGTCTCTTCTTTCTTTTCTTTTTTCGCTACAAGGTATTCAAACTTTCAGTTCAACTAATCTTCAAATATGATAAAGTCACTACATAATTTGAATTGGTTAAAGTTCAAAAGATCGAGCTAGTAGCTAATTCTATGTCAAAAGTTGAATTTAAAACTTTTTGCTTCTAGAGATATAAATACAAAGAACTAATATAATTAGCCTTTGCATGATCTTGAATAGAGCCTACAATACCACATGGGGATACTACATAAAGTTGATTGCTTCCTCAAATAAGTTTTAGCCTGTGCAATTGATTAAGTGCCTAACAATGTCTCGAAATCTCATGCTTGATTATAAAAATACTGAAAGTGAGTCCCTTTTAATAAATCAAGTATATATAGCAAAAATAACTAGCTTGAAATGATGATTTCAATCAATTTGTAAGGATGGGAGAAAACTTAAAAGAATCCTTTGCAGATTGAATAATGAAAGCAAATGGTTTAAAACTATCAAATTAAGCTTATTGGAAGTTTTGTGTAATTGCCTTCCAATATTATGTTATTTCAGATTTAATCCAATTGAGTTTTGTTTCTCTGTGCCGTTTCCTTCCACAGGGTTTGGGCCGAACCAAATATTCTTATGGAATGGCGGGCAATAAAGCAAACGTCACTCCGTTGTAGTCTAGTTGGTTAGGATACTCGGCTCTCACCCGAGAGACCCGGGTTCAAGTCCCGGCAACGGAATTCAATTTTTTTTAAAGGCATATACTGTCTAAATTTGATTATCTTAATTTTATAATGATGGTAAGATTACTGATTGGAGTTCAAGTCTCTTCCATGGAATTTACTTTTTCAAATTAATGATTTGAAGTTTTTTTATTATGAACTTGCATGATTATCTTTCATCTACTTTATTTATTTATTTTTATTTTTTTGTCAAGGGATGAGGTCTCTGACTAATTTCCGCTCCTCACACAAGGTCACTGCTTCATGGAATTATATAATGCCCGAATTTATAGCATTTACTTGTGGTTGGCCAAGATAGTTTGGCTAGTTTCGAATCTACTCTTTTAAGTAGGGAAGATTTTGGTCGTCTAATTAATGGTGAAACTTAATATATATATATGCATAAAGAGAGATTCATGGAAATGTTGTAATTGGGGCAAGTGTGAAGACAATTAATTACTTCATATTAAGTATAGTCTTACCCCCAAAAAAAATTAGTATAAAATATGTATTCGAGTTGCAAACGCTATCATTAAGCATGCTCTAAGAGCATATTCAAAAGCTTTCCATTTGGAATTGTCATTCCAACTTTAGGAGCCATGCCAAAAAGAAAAAAGTGCTCCAATGAAATGTCATTCGTGGCTTTCAAATTTGGCAATTACAACAATGCCTTCCATTTTTGGAAAATTAATTGGCAATTGCCATCCCCTCCCAAATACCCTATATCATAATTCCCTCCAATTTAATGTTCATTCAAGCACAACAGAGTTGAGTTTGGGAGTTGTACATTGGAGCATAGTAGTGCCAAATATGGATCGAGCATCCATTTTGATATTGTAGCACTTCCAAATATGAAAATGAAAGGCCCAAATGAGGATTCGCATTGAAAATGCTCTAAGAATCAAGGATTCTAAAATTTGGTTAGAGGTTTTACTATATGGTTAATTTTCATTTTTATAGCGATTTTTAAAAGAAATTTCCATTATATCTAGCAATGCTGACAATTTGAAAAGCAATGCCCCTTCTTTAACTTGCATGAAAAGAGATTCTTAATCCCGTGATGTTAGAAGGTGATAAGGGAGGAAGGAAATTTTGACGGACAATGAACAAATTTTTTCTTATTAAAATACATCGACTTAATTATGGGTTTATTAAAGTTTGTGCTAAATTTGATTGTGATCACGAGTTTATACAGCTAGGATAGACGGATAGTATTTCTTCTATTGTAAAGGATAAGTTGAAAATTACATTGGGTTTGGATTCTTATGTTGAAAAGAAGAAAAAAAAAAAACACAGTGTCAATATATATATATATATAGAGAGAGAGAGAGAAGTGTTCTACTCAGGGGTACCTGACTTTAACTAAAGTCAGCTAAGAACACAAGTCCTTAGATTCTCATTCACTTAATGGATGATTCATCACAAGATTCCAATCTAAGAGCTTGTGTTCTTTGTCAACTTTAGTTAAAGTCGGGTATGTTAGAGGTATGTCTTAAAACCAATTCCAAAGGACATGTCTATTTCATAATATATTAATTAGAAGGTATTACTTGTCGTATATATATTAAATTATATATATGATAATGTCCATGAATAAATCATAAGAGAAATATATATATCAGGTAATTATGATAGAAAGATTTATATTTCTCATATACATTTGTTCTAAAAATAGTTTTCACTCATAGGTTTATTAAAAATGACATTTTATAAACAATCAAGAGTAGCACAGATTTAAACCAACTCAATTGGGAGGATAGGTGGTCTTTCCTATCAGTGTATCGACACTTGTATTAATATGTGGGTGCATGTTAGAATATGTACACTGAACTTGATCTGATAAAATATTCCTATGAAGATTAAGTCAAATGAATATTCTTTTGTTACGTCCATATGTTTGGTAGTCTTTAGACCTAAGACACCATAGCTATCTTGTACTTTAGTTATTAAGGTTTGATAGTATCTTGTACAACCTTAACCCTAAGGATGTAATCGATACTCATTGACTCTAATAAGTTATGCATGAATATGGATAAGTAGTCAATAAGAAATCATCACTCTCATTAGTATGAGAGATAATGTCAGGGTCAATTCTCAAACATAACTCTCGATATAAATCTCTGACCAGAGTGATAGGTGAAGTGTGAAAGTGTTTCATTGAGTTCATTTTATTGAGATTATATTTTGGAGAACACATGACAAGATGTTGAGATAAGGGTTTTGACTTATATCAATACCCTGATTATCTTAACTATGACATTAGAGGATGAAAGATTAAATAACAAGAATGGTTCATATAGTTCTACTATTCACCCAAACCTAGGGTACGTCATGACACATTACTAGACGTCACTCATGAGCAGTGAAAGTCTATTGATAAAGTGTTATCAATGAGGGTATAATTGGAATTGTTCCAATTGAACCTTAAAATAAAAAGTTTCTATTTTAGGAGACATAGAGATGTCCCTGTCCACTGCTAGATTGGGGTGAACCCAAAGGGTTACACACAATAGAGCATAAGAGAGTCTTTTGAATTAAAGAGAGGAGTATATTCCCATTTATTGTTAATTTGGTCCTTATTATTAATGATTAATAAGAGAGTAACTAAATAGCAAATAAAGGAAAGTTTATCTATAAATATGTGGTGATGGGTCAAGCTAGCACTAAGCAACCCTATCTATCATCAAGTGGAGGCTAAGAGAAGAGTAGAGAACCCTAGGGCCGTCCCCTTACACCCTCATTCTCTCCTAGCCGAAATCCCACTAAGCCTTTCAAGCTTGCCTCTCATCAAGTGTTGATAGTTACAAGGATTCTCAAGGTCCTGTACTCGTGTGGATACTTTTGAAGGCTTCATATTTTTGGAGCTCGGATTCGTCAATTGCAAAAACAAAAGAGGTTCATGTAAGTATGTATTTAGATAGTTTATTTATGTTCTTACTTTGTAAAATCATGATCCGATACTTAATCGAAATCCTACTGGATTTTAATGGTGGATTCAGTTATTTGTAAAATTTTTGTTACATGACTTCCGCTGCGAATCTCATACCATCGATTTCCTTTCAAGGTACCCTTGACTAGAACATATATATATATATATATATATATATTCTATTTTTTGACAGATGATATACATTAGTAGAGTTTGTGCCTTAGAAGTTAGCTGTTTAAAAGGGAAGGGAGCCAAAACACTTTATTCATAACTTGTATTTTAATTTTGTTGTCCATTGATGTAATAATCAGAAGTCATGTTATTTGTACCAACTTATTTAGAGCATCTTCAATAGGAGTGTTATATGAATTGTCATTATCAAAATTTAGCATTGACATCCAAATAACTTGTTCTTACAGTGTGTCATTTAGAGTGCCAAATTTTGGCAATGGCATCCCTTGGTATCAAAATTGGCACATCAAATAGTCAAATGGTATTTGTCATTTGTGTCATATTATACTTTCTCTTCAAAAAGGTAAAAAATGGAAAAATATAGCATTAATGCATTTGAGTATATAAGTGACATAATTTGGCATTGATGCCATTTAGAGTGCCAAATTTTGTTTTTGGCACTTCAAATAACATAAATGTATTGGAGATGCTTTTGGGCCACGTTTCCCTTACACCCTATTTTGACACCTATATTTAGACCTCATTTTCAAAATATCATTGCTAGTCGAATATTTTGAGAAACTAACCGTTAGATTATATACTTTTCTTATGTTTGTCATGTACGAAAAAAAATCGGAGTGATCTAATGATTAGTTTTTGAAAAATATCATTATGAAAAACTATTATATTTTTTTATTAAATAAAAATATGACAGTTTTTCTTAGTGATATTTCTTAAAATCTAACCGTTGGATCACTATGATTTTTTGCATACATGACATGCATTAGAAAAATATCGAATCCAATGGTCGGTTCGTCAAAATATTTATTATAACTAGTGTTTTCAAATCGAGATGTAAATATAAGTGTCAAAATATGATGTAAAGGAACGTAATCAGATGCCTTTACTCACATGTCAGACTTGAATTTTTTAAAAATACTTTAACCCAAGCATAGCACGGAGGTTGGTGTAAAAATTTGTATAAATAAATAATTTAAATACCATTTCTAAGAAAATAAATTTTATTTTATTTAAATATTTTATTTTATATTATACTCCGTAGAAGATTAGGCCCTGTTTACTTCATGAAAATTTTCACAATTTTCATTTTCATTTTCACCAAAAATAGAATACTGTGGAAAAAACTTGTTTACTTAAAGAAAATGAAAACTGTTTTTGAGAAAATGAATCCAAATTTTGGGAAAATCTCAAAACACCAAAAAGTCGTTTTCTAAAACTAGAAAACTGAAAACACGGGAGGCTGGTTTAATTTTGACGGAATGAAAGTCGGACATAACGTCTCCCTCTCTCTCGCAGATGTACCGTTGCTGCTCTCTCTCCCTTTCCCTCTCTCCTCTTCTTCTTCTTCTTCCTCTCCTTTCTCTGCTCCCAGATCTCGTCTGGCTTTTTTTTTTTTTTTTTTTGGGGGGGGGGGGGGGTGGAGCCACCAAATCTTCCTTACTCCTCAGAACAGAACCTCATGCAGCTATAACCAAATTTTGAAGGGCACAAAGTCACCAGAAAAATAGAAATTGGAGCCATTAACAGTGCTTTGGAGCCTGTAGAAAAATAATGAAAGCACTAGTTTTAGATATAGATAAGAAGAGGAAGACAAAGAAAGTCTCGCAACCTAAACCCAAAGCTTGTCTCCCAAACAACATTATCAGACGTATGGCAATAGTCAAGTGACAGTGGATCCACCACAATTAGAGTATCAATTTAAGAGATTGCCACTGCTTCTTTTATTGGATGATATTAGACCATCCAATGGTCCCAACGAGGATCTCTTAAATGATGATGGGGATTTGGGTGATGTATTATAAATGGTGGTTTTGGTGGGTTGAATGACATGACTTTGGTTTTGCTTAGAATGTGTTTGTTGTTTTGTTTCAATGAATGTGGCAAGTCCCAAATATGCAGAAAATAGGAAACAAAAATAGTTTTCATTTTTGCAAAGTAAACACATTCTCTAAATTTTGAAAATTGAAAATGAAAACTATTTTTTAAAAATTTTCATAGAAAATGAAAATTGTAAAAATTTTCATGAAGTAAACAAGCCCTTAACTTTTGACAATACTGAATTCAATGGTAATCGGCTAACTATACTGTGGCGGGAGTTGGGACACAGCTACGGTCACACACTGGGCCGCGGGCGACTTTTGGCGGGAAAAGGGCACATATTATGAGTGGAGTCATTTTCTCTCGAGACGAGCTAGGGATTTGGAGTTGGAGTTCCAGTCGAGAAATCGAAATGGAGAATTCAAGTAGGAGAAGAGTGAACAACAGAGGAATCGAAGAGAACACATTGGCGATTCTCGATGCCACCAACGTTAAAGACTCTAAAGACGATAACGATGACAGTCTCTCTCTCTCTCTCTCTCTTTCTCTCTCTCTCTATAAATATATAATCTTTAGTTCTTTACGATCTTTGTCCTTTGTGGTTTCTGTCTGTGATTTTCCATTATTTTGATTCATTTCTTTCTCTCAATTTCATTCCAGGGATCGCTTTTCTCGAAGCTGTTCGTGCCGCTTCAATTGTTCCGGAAAATGGAACTCCTCCAACCAAGTAAGTCTGTGTGCGTGTGCGTGTGTGTGTGTGTACACACACACATTCATTCATATACATATACACATACAATATATAATTGGGGCCTGTTTTATATTCAAATTTGTCATCAAGGATCGGGCTATTACAGAAAGTTGCAATCAGCCTCACAAATGACAGATGCTAAAACTGAGCTTATACCATCGTTTGTGGTGCTAACTTCAATTCCCTTATTTAAGATGATGGATTTTTAGCTTCAAATGCTGTGCAAAATCCAATTCAAATTACATCGGACGTCATAGCATGCCCTTAACATTGCTTTAAGGGCCTTGTAATTAATTACCCAGGACGTTACGTATCACTTGTGTTATTCAGTATTCTCCTGAGCTAATAATTGACGGAGAATAAATAAAGAAAATAATTAGAGCTAGAAGTGGAAGAAGACGGGTTAATTCGAGCAAAACCTTGCCTAAAGCAAACAAATAATTTCCTTCTATATCGAGCAACTAATTATTTAACTTTCTATAACTGTGAGCATTCCTTCATTCAGAAAAATGTAACTACGGTAATTTAGATAATCTCTTAACACTCCCCCATCCTTATTTTGAACCTTGCCTTCTAGGTTTAATGAGATTAAAATTAAGATTCCTTTACTGACTAACAAGTTGCCAGTGTTGCATCTTCCATGGGTAATTTTTTTTTTGTTTGACTAATTCTTTAAATGATATTAGCTTGGCAAGGAAGCTTGAACACCCCAATAGTTCAGCTTAACTCGGTTGAATGCACTCTTTTTAAACTTTTGTGACCAATTCTGATTTGAAAATGTCATCCCATAGGTGGGGCCTCTCATCTTTGTCATAGTATGGATAATAAAAATTGCCTTTTAATAGACAGACATTTACAAAACTCTATGGATCTAAGCTAAGGGCATGCCATGCCCTCTTGCATTTGGGCTTCTATTCTGGTGATTGATGCATCATAACCACAAACAACTTGTTAAAGTCAGGTAGGGCATAGATTAGTGCAGGTGATATTGCATTCTTAACATTTAAGATAAATTTGTCCGGAAATGTTTATATTTGTTTTTGGGGAATACAGGTTGTATTGCCCCTGTATATCTTTATATATTATGATTTTTTTAAAAATCATTTTTGTCCAATTTATTGTAACTACGATTTGATGTGGGTTATTTTTCTTTCCCATATTACCATGTGTTTATGCAAATTTGGTGGAAAAGCAAAATGTTTGAGGCAATTTTCAAGATATTGAAGTTTGGGAAGTCTGCAGAATTAATAATGGCAAGTTATCAACTACTGAATGAGTTAGATTAGGTATCTGGTTGCACCTCATTTTACTGCAACTTTTGTTTACATGGCCAGACACTTTAAGGTTCTAACTGTTTTCCTTTTTCACGTGAGTTTCTTTTAAGTATAGCGTTTCCCTCGGATGCATTTATCCAATGTTGGTACATCTGATTCATCCCGTAGTACTCGGCTTGAAATCGTTATGGTTGAAGAGGTATCCCATTTTTCTATTCTTTATGTGCAACTCATATTAGCTGTAAAATTGTTCTTTTTTTTTTTTTCTTTAGCCCGTATATCTCACAGATGATTGATACTACTTTCTCTCCGTTACATATTAGGCTTGGTCGCCGTTTGCTCCTGGCTTGGATAGTAGTGAGAGGGAGGCTGCTGATAAAAAATTTGATAAACCATTTGACTCCCCTGTGAGTTCTATTACTACGATTAGTTCCATTATACATTTCCTTTATTTTGCAGGTTATTAGGGGCAAAGTGAGACTATAGTTTTTAAATAACAAAAGTAGATATGGTAGATTGAGAACTTACTTTGTACCCCCTCAAAAAAAAAAAAAAAAGATTTGAGACCTTACATGCTAGAAACAAAAAAAAACATAAAAGGATACATCTATTTAGCTGAAAAAGAAAAGAAAAGAAAAAAAGAAAAAGAAAAACATAACTGTCACACTAGGGAGGGATGCAATTAAGTTTGAAAAATATAATGCTGCACTTCGGTGTTTGGATTCTTTGTGGTGGGATTCATTTAGAAGGCCATACAGCTGTGCTGCTTTAAAAGAGACCTTTGTAGATATCTTGTCATATGCAGTCCTTTTCGATGATGATTTAATGAGTAGAAAGTGGGTGCTTCCTAATCGGTGCTATATGATTTTCTTCTTGTATTGTGAGATGAATCAATAGTTGCGGTCTCTTTTGTTAGCTCCCTCTAATGTTGTCTAGATATTGCCGAGGTCGAATGTTCTTAAAGTCCAGCATTGGATGGTAAGTTCTAAGCATAATGACTTCGCTTTTGCCTCATGCAATGTATTTGGAAGTAGAGGAATAGGAGAACTCTCAAAGTGGTGGAGTTTCCAATTCTCAAGATTAAAGTTGTCTTCTCGAGGTCTTTGTTCTTAGGTTTTTGGTGTTGGAGGTTATCTTTAAGGGCTCCTTTGTAGATGTCTCATATGAGACTAGCCTTCATTAATTTCTTCTTTTCTTTTCCCTGTGTATACCTCATATGTTTCCCCCCTTTGACATCATTTAATATACAATTTTTTACATAAGAGGTCTAATGGTATCGAGAACTTTTAGATGAATACTTTTTTTCTTCTGTCCTTGTTTTGTCTCACTTTCTTTTTTCTTTTGTCAAAGGTAAATTGTATTAAAAGTGGGGGAAATGATTATGAAAATAAATACAAAATTTTAAAGCGTATATCCTGTGGTTGCACACTTGATTAATATTGTAATGTGAATATATGTGAATGGGTGCTCCTTTTTTTTACTTTAAGTGTAAGTTTCCATTTATGTATAAAATTCTAAGTGGTCACTATATTATTTAGATTGGTTATCTGTAATACTTGATCTTAGTAGCTTAAGTGCTGCAATTCATTCTTCATTGGGATGTCTGCCAATTTCAGGATTTTCATCTTTTGATACAATACCTTGCTGAAGTGCCTGAAGAAACAAACCTTCAAGCATTAGACATTGAGGTCAGTGTGCTTGTTTTCTATATTTTGTTATCACAATTACATTGCACTATTGTGCATCAAAAATTACATTCACACTGCGCAAAAAGCTTCTTTGTGGTTTCGTTGAAGGGCATGGCATAATTCATTTTAGTTGAAGTTACGTGAGGCTTGGGATGCTTACTTAGTTGTCTAGTCTTGTTGTAAATACAGCAATATCTTGTTGGGTATTGTTATGAATGCCAGAGCTTCTTTATTATCTCTCTTTATTAAATAAGGACAAGTTTGGTACCTTTTTTGTTCTTACTTGCATGATCTTGTTGCAGTCCCTGGGGTATATGTTACTGTTTCAATATCTTGTTAATGTTCTTGAAGGAGATTTTTTACCTCGTAACAATGTGTATAAAGGTACACTGATTCTGATCTAATACTTACTTGACTTCTATTTTTTGGAATTAGTGGGTTGATAAATATCCTAGGTTTAAGCAGTCCATTGTTGTCCTGCAGAAACCTCGAACTGGAAGCTTCTAAGGGAATCCTTGCTCAATATGCTTCTGGTATAACATTTATTTCTGGAGTCTTGAATGTTGATGGATTTATATATTTTCCATATTTGATGATCTGGTCATTAAGTATGTTATTCTTCTAATGTCTTTTCTTCTCCTTGAAACTGAAGGTTTTCTGGTTCCACTTCCCAGTAGGCATTATGTTTTGTTGAGTTGTAGGAAGTTGTGAGGTGTTCATACTAAATTTATGTGCAGGGGTCAAGGAGAATAAACTACAAAGGCTTAATCAAGGACTGCTTGTCTATTATGTGTACAATGTGTCATGTTCGTTCTGGATTTAGTCACGATGTGATAGATCCAGAAAATGTTGTTGCAAAACCATTAAAAAATTCCGATGCTGCTGTGGCACTTGCTTTACCTGAAGTGGAAAAGTGTACATGTATTGCAGTTCAGAAATTTCTAGTGATGGTAAGTTTCATGAGATCCTATGTTTGAGAATACTTTCAAATCAGTTTCTCTTTAAACTATGAATTTTTGGACCTTTATAGATTATGGAGCTTGATTTGTCAAAGAAGAATTCAGATATGCAAGGTCATATTACCAGAGCTGATGGTGTAAGGTATTGAGTTGTTTCCCTAATGTGATGAAAGTTTGTTTGCTTACACAATATCTTTTGATTACCAAAAATAAGGGCACTACTTGGATTTGGTGCAGAACTCCTGTGGTGGAAATAATTCTAGATGAATTCACTTACAATAAAGATATTCTTTACCCATTTCTTCAGGTAATCTCCAAAATTTTTTCATCTCTCTCTCTCTCTCTCTCTCTCTCTCTCTCTCTCTCTCTCTCTCTCTCTACACACACATATAATGCCTGGAAATTTTAGGTTATGCCTGGAGCAGTGTTAGGCTTTTTCAGTGAGGACCTGTCATAGAGGGCAGCTAGCACCTTTGAGTCTTTGATTACACTAATAAAAAACGCCATAGCTCCTTCACATATTGACTATGAGGGTTGGTTAGCATCATTATTGTTTCTTGACATTGAGTTTATAATTTGTTCTAGATGGTGGTTTTAGGAGTTTCATATTTTCAGCTGGAGTTTGACTAACTATGACAGCAGACTCTTTTCTAACTGCATTTTTATTTATATAAACTTATCACATGATTTGCCTCTGCTTGCAGTTTCTTAAGGGATGTGTATTTCCTTCTATATTTTGAGATACAATAATTGTAGAAAGCTTGTTTACTTGTAACAGTCAAGATTTTCTTAAGCGATTCTGAGGATGGTTTGCAGGTCTTTAGTGCACCTAAATGGAAGCTGGAAATAGTTTTGCAGTATTTTTGGAAATACATTGCTAAGGTAAGTAGCTGTCTAATCTTTGCAATGAATCTGTTCAATTTCCAATCAAACAGCTGAAGTGGTTAATAAAATCTTCACCTATGCGGTCAGACCAGAAATAAATAAGTAAAAAAATAAAAAACCTGGTTTATACCAATTCACCGTAAATGGACCTTAAGGGGTTAAGGCGGTTTACAGCTGTTTTCTCCCCCCACTCCTTTATAACTTCAATTTTTAATTTCATTCTATATTGCAGCCTTCTGTTCGCACTAGGAGGTCAAATGGTTCTACAGATGATGCAACATTGGATGTAGTTTTGAAGTGCTTTTCAACCAATACCAGCACGAGAAGCATTATCAAGAAAATAAGTACTGAAGTAGCTCAATTACTTTTAGCTCATGCTTTTCAGGTGATTATTCATGTTCTTGTTTTTCATGCAGCATACACTGTTTTATAGATTAGAGTGATGCTCCTGCTCTCTTTCTCAAAAGCATCAAAAGTTGGCTCAACTCGAAACAGCTCTACTTAATATATAATCTTGCTCGCTTCTTTTCTACTCTAGTTAGTCATTTGCATTATTTTTATTCTTCAAGGGTTGCATTTTTTGCATGGACATGCAGCTTTGGACAAAATTTGATGACTAATATGGTAACAAAATGGACCCTTTCCAATGGACTTGGCAACGCTAGGTTTAGAAGGTGTGATTACCTATTAGTGTTATTCATCTGTTTCTTGTGTTTGGACTCATTTCATTTTCTGTTTGGGATGGCACTGTCAATGCATGAAAGGTTGAGGACCTTTCAAGGTTTTGTTTGTTTTTTTTTTTCCAGTGAGGACTAGGCAAAACTGTAGCAGTTATTAAGGAAATGAGCCATCTTTAAAATTTCCTGAGCAACACATCACAAATATTTTATTGGTTTTTGGAGAGCTTTATTTGGGAGTCCTGCCCTAACTAATGCAATGATTGGGGCACTTTTTGTATTCTTTGGTGTCACTGTATGGTGCAGGTTGCTTTGGTGTCACTGTATCATAGATCTATTTACATCATGCATTGATCTGTATGAAATCAATAGAGATGTTTGCTGAATTAAAAACTTCACTCTACCAGAATTTTTTCTTGTTGAAGTAATACTATGGGTGAGGGCAAGCAAGTTAAGTGACCCTGGCCCACTACCAATGATGTTATTGGGTTTCTAAGCCCAAATAGAGAAGGGCCTCGATAGAACTGGTGGATCAAGCAGATTTTTTTCCTTTTAAGTTTAAATTTAGATGCAACGGTTGAAAGTCACACTCAACTTTTTAAGTCTTCTCACAACATATTACTTTGAATTCAAAATATATTATGTTTATTTAGGTGTAAAAGATTTCAACCTTCACCATTCAGTTTGGATAACATTCAAGCTAATATAAATCTTTGTGAAAATAAGTATTTTCAGAGTTTGTACTCATCTCAATTACTCCTTTTATTTTAATTTGCTCAGATTTCGTATTTTTCTCTTTCAGGCTTATTTGTTGTTATCATCCCAACAACAGCCTGTCGAAGGCATTCCTGATCCCAAGGAAGTTGTGGGGGAAAGCTCTCTTGTGGAAATATGCAGGAGCATTATTTCTGCTTTCAATAATCTTAAAAGAACAGATGAGTAAGGCCCATTTTCTCAGTATAACTTGATTGTGTGTGTTTCTTTGTGTTATTTCTCTCTCCTTACTTATGATTCGTAAATTTTAATATCTAGTTTGTGTGAAAAATTGTGAATCGCAAATTTGTTTGGACAATTCAGTGAAAGTATTACAACCATTGTTGAGCCAGACTCGAAGAGCATGCTTCTTCTTCTCAGTCCATACCCCCTAACCCTAAAACCCTAAAAACCCTCAACCCTAAAACCCTAAAACCCTAACCCTAACCATAAAACCCTCAACCCTAAGACCCTAAACCCTAAACCCTCCCTAAAAATCCTAAACCCTAATCCTAAACTCTAAACCCTAAACCCTAAAACCCTAATCCTAAACCTAAACCCTAAACCCTAAACCCAAAACCCAAAACCCTAAACCTAGGGATGTCAATGGGATGGGTTAAAAGGTAACCCGCCCCGCCCTGCCCTGCCCCTATGGGGAAGGGTTTGGGAAATAGATTTGAAAACCCTATAGGGTTTGGGAAAAAAATTAAAAACCCTATAGGGTTTGGAACGGGAATGGGATATAGCTTCTCCGCCCCGCCCCGCCCCGCCCCGAATATCTATGTATATATAATTATACTCAAATCTTTTCCATTTATTTACAATATTTAGTGTTTGAAGATTTTTATAAATTCTATTTTTTTCTATTCTTTTCAACAAGTTAGTGTGTATAAAGATATATTTTAACTACTACTACTTATAATCCAAGATAAAAATCAAAATTTGTTGAGATTATGGTTAGGATTCATTCCAAAATAAAATAAAATTGAAGTTTAAAAAATATTTTAATTATTTTTTCAAACCCGATGCCCCCCCCTCCGCATAATTCTCGCCCCGTCCTGTTCCGTTTTAAGTTGGGATTGGGATGGGTTTGGGAAATGATTTTTATTCATGGGACGGGATTGGGAAAGCAAAAACTTGCCCTCCCCGCCCCCGTTCTGTTGACATCCCTACCTAAACCCTAATCCTAAACCCTAAACTCTAACCCTAAACCTAAACCTAAACCCTAAAACCATAAACTCTAAACCCTAAAACCTTAACCCTAACCCTAAAACCCTAAATCCTAAAACCCTAAATCCTAGATCCTAAACCCTAACCCTAAACCTAAAACCTAACCCTAAACCCTAAACCCTAACCCTAACCCTAACCCTAACCTTAAACCCCTAAACCATAAAACCCTAATCATAACCCTAAACCCTAATTCCCTAACCCTAAAACCTTAAACCCCTAAATCCTAAACCCTAACCCTAAAACCCTACTCCTGAAGCCCTAAACCCTAAACCCTAAACCCCTAAACCCTAACCCTAACCCTAACCCTAACCCTAAACCCTAAACCCTAAATCCTAACCTTAAAACCCTAAAACCTCGAACCCCGAAATCTAAATCCTAAATGCTAACCCCTGGGCCCTAAACGCTAAATGCTACCCCTAAACCCTAAACCAAAACCCCAAAACCAAAACCTTAAAACCCCTAAACCACAAAATCCAAACCCCACACCCCGACCCCGACCTCGACCTCGAACCCCGAACCCAACCCCAAACCCCCAAACTCATAACCCCTAACCCCTCAAAACTCCGAACCCCTTAGTTATGTTTCCATCAAATGATTCTTGGCCAAAAAATGAATAGTCACTGAATGACAATATCTATGGAAGTTGGACATCGAAATTAAATACTGGAGTACAAAATTGATTCATGGATTTTAAACTTTAAGTTCATGAATTGAAGTTGAACTTGAATGCATTTATATTGTGAGCTATTGAGAAAAATGTGAAATTGATTTTTTCTAATTTACATATTTTTTAATTTTATAGAACGAGGAAGTGTGTGTGTGTGTGTGGGCAAAACCCACCACTGGATTAGGTGCGTTTCTCCTGCATGCCTTGAATGGAAAATATCACATTGATTAGATACTGGTTATCATTTGATCCATAAACTCACGTTTCCAATCTCACATATATGTATGAAATGATTCTTTATCTCTGATCAAGTTGATGATCAGATACCGTTAGCCATTTGATCCATAAACTCACGTTTTTTATCTCATGTATATGGATGAAACAATTATTGATCATTGATCAACTTGATATTTGACAAGCATGACATTCATGAAAAGGGCACCTAATTTAGTGGTGGGTTTTGCAAAATATAAAACTTTTGGTGTGAAATGTGTCCCCAATCCTAACCACACACACACACACACACTTAAGACCAATCCATCAGATAAATATTTTTCACTTTTCTATTTTTTCAAATGAATCATTGTTTTGATATGAGTGTTTATAGTGACATTGTTTTTTTATCATGTCTAACTTATCTTTACATTAAAAAATGTTATGAACAAAGTTTTTGGAAGGGTCCTCATGCATTTGTGCTCACTCGATTGTTTCCACATTGTTGTATATATTAGTGGATGAGTTCATCACTATATTAACTTACTGTCGCATTTAAGTGTTGTGTTAAATTTCCAAACATCTTTATAGTTATCTTTACATTTTCCTTCATTCCTAAGTGCTTTGAAGCATTCTATAAAATGCTTCTTTTATTTTGAAATGACCAAAACTCACCTCCAACACAAAATTTTGACAATGCTCTTTACTGACCTATTTATTCTGCTTAGAGGTTCAGCTACGTAATGTTTTTATTACTTATAAACATGTGTTGAACATGATAATCTGTGCCATTATGAATGAATAGTTCCTGCTGTGTGCCTATGCTGGTTCTTTCTTTTACTGGGGAGAGTCCTAGAGTTAGAGGCATTTGCTTTTGAGTTTCATCTCATAGTTATGCATTGCATTTATTCCAACACCCACTGTGCTTGTTTTTTCAATTTTAATTTTAATATCATCATGCAGGAACATGGAAATTTCACCATTTGGAAAAGAATCGTTATTTACCGCAGCAATGATTCTCTCAACAAAATTATAGGCAGACACCATATCACAGGTAACATGATTATTACTCTGACTGTATTAAATTATTACTCTGACTGGCTCAATTGTAGGTCAGGAGGATTCCATAATCAGGGAATCTTATAATAAAATAATCTTAAAAACACAACTGACCTGTTTAAGGTAATTTCCAGACCATATGACCTAGATGCCTTCATAAGCATGCAGGCACACGGGGTTAAAAATATGTCATAATTCATGGAGTGTGGGATAAAAACTTCTGAGCATCCTAAACTAACATGTTGGACTTTAAGGACTATATTACACTATTGCGGGAGTTTCAGCAATCAGCATATAACCACCCCTTTCTTCTTTTTTTTTTTTT
>JAESVK010000327.1:58350-104792 GCA_017140935.1 Hamamelis virginiana | reverse complement strand
GTGGAAGTGCATAGGACCTTCAACCATTCTTGCTGTGGACCTGCATTTCTTGTTAGCTATTTTTAAAAAAAAAAAAATTTTGTTAGAAAAGTCATTCAAAGTTCTTGTTTGCTGGTAAAAAATTGAACAATCTAACATCATCAAAGCCTTTTATGCTCTGTTAGTTCAGAGTTAAAACTTGAAACAAGGAGTTACGCATTCTGCTATAGGCAAAGTAGCAGGGGTGGGTTCTGTAGTCTGAGACTCTCCTATGGGATTTAGTGCATGTTGTCTGGCTCAGTGGACTCTCCTAGAAAATTCGGTGGTTGTGCTCTCAAGGAAGCTTGAAATAGATTACCTATTCTTTGTCGGATAGTGTGGTTTTTCAAAACATGTATGAAATCTCTGCGCTTTGTGTGTAATGATGATTATTTTGGATCTTAATCAGATCAATGTTAGATCTACCTTAAGTTTGGACTGATTATGGTTTTTTTTTAGGGGTGGGGTGGGGGGTTGCTACCAATTAAGAAATCCAGAAACAACTTGGTTACTGAGAAGATTCGAAACCACTACCTCTCCCTATAAAGAGGGGATTGATGACACCTAGGCAACAAGGGCAGTTGTGGTAGATAGAATATAGTTGAATCTGAAAATGATATTCCTTTTGAAATGATCTTGATTTGAACCATGACAGTTATGACTTCCATGTTTCTCATTCACAGTATGGATCTCAGCATCCTGATCTTTGCATTCTGTTTCCTGTTTGGCAGTGTAGGATGCTACTAGTAGCCTCATGAATGCAGAGGAAGTATAGTGGTACTAGCTTCAGGTTCAAGTCTCGGTACATTACTTTAGTTTAGGGGTCAATTTGTAAATGGCTGTAGTTGAGGTCGATGGTTTTGGAAAATCGATACCTGATGTAACAATCTACAATGGCATTTTGGCATTGGAAGTGATATTTTCATATGACACAAGCCATTATAAAAATAGATGTAGATGTACACATTTGATTTCTTTTAATATAGTCTGCCAAATTGCTCCTGCTTTTTTCCTTTTAAGATGAATGAGAATTCAGCACAAAGATTGGTGGATGAAGAGATCATTATTTTAATTTAAGGCTGTATGGAAGTTGCTCGAGATTAATGGGTCTCTGATTGCTGAGTAGATTTAATTGTCATGCCTCAAATTTTATTTTGTTGTTCTCATATTAATTCAAGTGGTTGCTCAAACTGTAGTAATAGTTAGAAAAAACATCATGAGGCTTTCCCCCCTAATTTATCCTCCTTGGGACCCCAAAAATAATAATAATATCAAAATTGAAGATACTGTCATTCTCCCTTATTTTTTTCAACTTTCTTCCTTTATTTTCTGAGTCAATGATGAGATTCAAATGCATATCCCGACCAACCAAGGTCATGCCGGCACTCCTGGCTTACAGAGGCGTCAGCAATAATCTAGTGCACTAGTTGCCTCCACAGCAGTATTGTCTGAGCTCATTTTGGCCTCTCTCTCTCTCTCTCTCTCTGATCTTTTGTTCAAACATAATTAGTCTGTACAAAAGTTAGATCTCATCCACTATAAAGTGACTCTTTAATTTCAAGATCGGTTTATCTTTGTCAAATGTTCAGGTTTCTTATAGTTCACTTTGAAACAAGGTTTCCTTCTACTTGCCTTTTTTCCCAAAGCAAAAGCATGAAATCTTGTTGATAGTCTTTTAATGATTATATTTCAGACCTGGAATTGAATCCAGTATTTGTTGGGGTTTAAGTAGGGACTGCTACTCCTTGGGAGGTTTAAGAGGGGGGGTTATCTCCCATTGGGTAGCTCATTGGTCCAGTCTTTTGCTGATATGGAACCTCATCCGACAGCATAGCACGTTTATTCAAACGAGGCTTTAGCTATAAGGGGAAAGAATAAGGAGGTCAAAAACGAAAATCCAAATGCCGAAAGAGATTTCATCAGGACTGAGAGAAACAGCATAACTTTAAATAAGAAAGTAATGTCTTAACATTGGTCCAGGCTACATAGAATGTAAAGGTTCATATAAAGAATGTGAGTCCTTGTCTGTATTTCAATCAATTCAAGCTAGCCAGCGAACCAGTTCATGGTTCTTCTACTGCATCATTTGTATTCCTGGAATGGCACAACCTTGTTTAAGTTAATTGTAGAAACTATTTAAACTCAAGTTCTAAATATTGATCATGGATATAAAATAGTTATCATAGACTTGTTTAGTTCATTCTGGCTGGTGCATACTCACTTGGAAAGTTGTGATGAATCGAGCTGCATGGTGACCGGGCCATCATTAACTAAATTGACCTTCAAACCAGTGAAACAATTAAAGTCAGGAAAGTGTGTGTAGAGAGAGTGAGAGAGTTATCCAAAAAACCCTGGTTGAGGTAAATCTTACCTTCATCATTGCTCCAAATACACCATCTACAAGGGAAAAAAAAAGGAAAAGGAGGTGAGAAACCAATACATGAAATATAATATTTATTTTCTAGCATACTGAGTAACAAGAATGTAGAAAATGTATGAATTCACACATAATCTACATAATATCATAGATGGACACTTCAAAATGAGTGATGTATTTGTGTCTAACATGTTAAATTCCAACATTTATGCCCAAACCAGTGCAACCATTATAAAGGAACCCTATTACATTTTTTTTTAGGTCAATAACAATCACATGGGGTCTGTTTTCTTCTTTCAAGATTTTTTTCATCAATCGTCTACAAAAATAGCTCCCATATTCAATGACCTGGTTCACTTCTTAGTCTTTAGGGGCTGTTTGGCAAACTTCAAAACCTGGCCAGCTGAGGACACATCTGCCTGGTTTTTATTCGATACTGTTTGGTAAGTGCATTTTTTCTGCAAATCAGTTCAATCCTGTCCAGAAAATAAGACATAAATATAGTTTTTTTCAAACCAGCTGAAAGCTGGTTTACATAAAAACCATATAGCATAGAGAAATCAGAATTGGTCAAAACCAGTTTTTAAAGTTCCCAAACAAGCCCTTACTCAATGACGCTCTCCAAAAACTTGGTTTTCCTCAGCCTCCATCATGTAAGGAACCATTATTATGTTTTCTAGTTGGAAAGGCCATTATTAAAATATTCAAGACTAAAGGCCTTGTGGCCAAATGGTATGTCACTAGTCCCAATGGATTGAGTCTTTGGGTCCCAATATCAACTTATGGGACAGGGCTTCCATATAGGCTAGGCTAAGGGATACGTTTGTTCAACAAAAAAGTGGGTGGGAGGGAGGGAGGGAGGGGGGCTCATGAATGAATTTACTTATCCCCAACTCATTATGGAGAAGTGTAGGATATCTATATGGAGATGTGATCAACTACATTAAATCCGCAAAGCCAACTTTTCTTGACTGTAGAGCATAGTTACCAGTGTGCGAGATAGGAACAGAGATGATATGAAAAACAGAAGCAACAAAATAGAGCCAAAAAGATTATGTGAAAACATTATATGGGACAAAAATTTGCAGACAGTTGGGAACCCAAAAGAAATTGTATTGGAATGGACAGGAAGTGCTAACTAAATGAATGAATAACAAGAGATGAAAGGATTACCTAAAATTTTTAGCACATTGGGAAACCCATTTTCAGGAAGTTTCATAGAATATTTCAATTTTGGAAACATTGCATTCCCTAAGCATCTCCAACGACGGGAAGGAAACTATCATTGTATATGGTTTTCTTGGCAATTCCTAAAGTAATCCATTATCTTTTGAGTTACTTGGGAAGCCGAGATTCTGGAAACTATGCTAAAGAGCATGCCGGGAAGAAATGATCATAGCAGCAATGAACTCATGACAACAATGAATCTCAGCTGCAGATTTTTGATGACATAGTTTCAAATATTTTAAAGTAAAATCATCAATGGCTAATTTTTATTTATTTATTTATTCATTTTTTTGCTTAAGAATACAGGCACACATTAAATTGAGAAAATCAATTTATTTCTAGAGTTGAATTTATGTTCCTGGGTAAATCAATTTATTCATTGTAACCGAGCAAACCAAAATACAAACTCCCACACATAAAAACTGGATATAGAAACAAGCGGGAGCAGCGGGGCGGGGGAGGAGGGGTGGGAAGCTGGAACCCCTAGAAGCAGGTGCAGATTCAGTTCCCATGGAGGAGCGGACGCCACTCAAAATCAATCATTTTCACAAATACAAGAACTATGATGATATAGGTTTCTTAAAGTAGACCAAGAAGCGGGTATTTGAAAACCACACGAACATCAATGATTCCACTCTGTTTTCCCCCCATAGAACTTGAAACCAATCTTTTGTTTTCCAATTCACGAAACATACAACTCAGTGCTATCTAGTACAAAGACAACATCAATACAGCACCTAAAGAATGCATGGACATAACAAATAAGCTATAAAATAGAGCAAACAGCAAGAATACCCATTTACCTTTTATTGCTTCTGGGTTGTAAGATTTCCGGAACTTATCAACTAGAGATTCATAGAAAGGCTTCGCTCTCTGGGGCGGCATCGCCACATGAAAATCGGGTTTGTTCCCTTTCAAAATTCCATACAACGTAAACTGACTCACTGAGACATCCAAAACAGCATTAGAAACATACAATGCCAGTACTTACATATTCATTTCTCCTTTGTTTTTGTCATAAAACACAAAAGAATTAAAACTAACATATTAATTATGAATTATCTTCAACAAAATGAAGTGGGTAGCTCAAAATTACCTAGTAGAACTCCATAATTCCTTTGCATAACCTGTAAATATACATGAAAATTCATAACTATGATTTTTTTTTTTTTTATAATAAAATTTCAACAGCAATTACAATGGAACTTCTAGAAGAGGAAAACGGAGATAATGGCTGTTAAAACCGTCAAAATGACAATTACATATACATATACATTACAATATCTATAGTGAGAGAGAGAGAGAGTACGTTTTGATCCCATGTTTTGCCAGTAGCATCATTTGGGAACAATCTCATGTTCAATACCTTACGACATCTGCACCAATTTTATAAACAAATTTATATACCTAATTTTCTTGATTTTTGTACGGAAATTATATTAAAATTTAAAAATAAGAATTAGATAAAAAATGTATACATGTAATCGGCGTCAGCGTCGGAGTCGGAGTCGTGAAGGCCAACGAGAATAAGTAGGCCTGGCCCTATTTCTGATACGGTGCGCCCCTCTACCTGCAATCACTATCTTGCGCCAGTGAAGTAGGTTACGCAGAAATGCATATGTGTGTGTGTGTCTGTGTGTATAGATACTGTGAGAGAGAGAGAGAGAGAGAGAGAGAGGGTTCTTACTGACCTCGACGCTGGCAGAGGTGACTCGTTGAACTACAGCCCTCATTGCTTTGATTTGCACTCGCTTGTTAACGATTTTTGGTTGCTTAGTGCGCACGCTAGCAAATGAGGGAAGGGAGGAGAGAGAGTACATGTCTACAGAGTTCAGTGTTTTAAGAATAGACTTTGGAGAAGGCTAACAAAACGGTGAAACTGTTGTTCGTTTTGAGGTAGATGGAAAACGGTACGTTTTGGGTCCCAAAAAGTAAGCATGAATAACCCATCAAGATAATTCAAGTAGTTAAGACCCGACGTCTCGTCTCATGAAGCTGATGTCCTCGGATTAAACCATGTTATCTTGACTGTCCTATGGATGGAGTTTGTGGATAATTTCGTCCAACATGGATATCAAAATTAATTATTATATCAATAGAATATAGAAAATACATAAAAAATGCCCCATGTTGGAGATAAGTAAAATTGTGCATTTCGGGCATTGTATCAAAAAGTTGAAAAATGAGCCTTTTTTAGAAATTTTACCCAATGTTACCGCTTAGCCCAAGCCTTTCACAGTAATTAAATTTTAATCATGCATCTACGTGATCGAGTTTGGATCATCTGTTTGGACTTGGATATGATTAGGTGATGTGTCATGATCTAAATGTTCTACTTTTTACTTGGGTGATGTGTTATGATCTGACACATCACCCAATCATCAAGCAAACCCAAGCAGAGGGTCCTCTTTCCTAGGTCATTACTTCCAAAAAAAAATAAAAAATCTTTCAACTCTCCAAAAATGCACAAAAAGGCCCCATCAATTGCAAATCCAAACACCAAAACAGATCTGAAGTATCCAAAACTAATAAACTAAAAGTGAACATAAAATAAAAGAGCCTAAAAATGTATATAATTAACAACAAACAATGGGTTAAGAAAATTTAAAAAAAAAAAGAAAAAGAAAAAACAATCAATTGAATCATCACATATGCATACTACAATCTCTCCTTTTCTCCCCATGTTTTTTACCCCTTTTCACACCAATTGAACCCATTTTCTCCATTGCAGCTGAAAAAGCTTGAAAGAAAATTTTCTTATCCTTTGCAAAAGCTTGAACCAGAGGCTTGGTCCTTGGGTCCAAAATTAGAGCTTGGTCCGTAGCTAGTAAGCCCAAATTAGACTCCAAATTCCCATAATATGCATGATCAAACAAGAATGGAGTGGTAACATCAAATGGTGCAACAATATCAGCATTTCCACCAGACATTGGACATGACATTCTTAAGGCCTTTAGGAGTCTTGGATCAATGGTCGGGTCGGGTTTTTTCGTGCCCCGATAGTCATAGAGTCGGGTCAGGAAGGGGTCACAGTGAGAGAAACCAATTGTATGTGCACCTGAAAGCACAACTAGATCTTCTAGTGTTAGTCCTTTAGATTTGAAGAGGTTGAGGAGTTCATCCACGGTGGAATTTGCCTGGGGCAGATTGGATTTCACTGTCGATGCCGTCGATATTTTTCCATCCCACCTGCCTTTTTTCACTGGATAGTATGGACCCCCAGCCTGCACCATATATAAATACTAGTATAAAACACGTCCTCGGACTGTCATTAGGGCAGTATTGAAAAGCAAAATCTCCTTTATAATGCTCCTGTGAGACCCATCTATGATGTGGCACCCAGAGTAGCATTGTGAGAGAATGAAAATCTCGTCAAAACTCGATCCAACATATCATGTGAAAGATAGGCGTGACGTGATAAGGAATCCTGATTGAGACTCCTAAAATTAATTTGAGTACTTAAGGTTTAGCCAAATGCAGATTAATCATAGTTAGACAGTGCACCAGGTTAAGTTGGAATTGGACAGTTTTGTCATTCTTTAATTAGTGGGGGATTATGAAAATAGAAGAAAGAAAAATAAAAGAAAAAATTAAGAAAAAGAAATGGTCAGATGAGTCAAGATGGGCCCAAGATACGAACCACAAATTTGGCTTTTTACTTGACTTGCACCTAGTATTTTTCACTGTCTTCCCTGTTCAAAGCAAATCTCGATCTGCTTATATAAGGACAAATCTGGTAAATTAAAATTGAAGAATATATCCCTTCATGTCTTTTTGCATATTGAACATGGTGTTAAGTCACATTAATTAATTGTTGGCTTTTTCAAAAATATGCCAGTGTGAAAAACTGTCATGATCATATTTTAAAAAATTGATCGTTCGATAAACAACAGAAAATCATAAGTAATTTACTCATAAACAAATTTCAAATCCAAACCTCGACACAAAATGCCAAATTTTGTTTTGAATAAACAACAGAAAATATACTAATAAAAAAATGTGGCTTTAACACCTAATGAGGACATATATTTGTTATATATAATCAAAAACTGATATATACTATAATATATAGTGCGATAAATAATAAAGGAAAATTAATTAAAGAAAGCATTTACCAAGTAGACGAAATCTCTGGCTGCAACTGCAAGAATGTCCGCACAAGATACAATGCCAGGGCACTTGCTCTCCACCAGCGCCTTCGCTTTCCTTATGCTATCAAACGCCTCCCCTGCTAGATTTTGGTTATCCTGCGCATCCTTCTCTGCCAACTCTCCACTTCCAGACGATATCAATATCGATGCATCACACCCCTTCAATAACCCATAAAAAAAAATATATTAAATAAATAAACAGTAATCCTATGTATTCTAAAAAATTATCCCAAATGAATACCAGTCCTTCATTTATTAGCATGTTATGTTCTGTTAAAATGAGCATATATGTACAGGATTAATTGAGATTACTTACTTCTACGAAGCAGTCATGAAAGAAAAGGCGAATGGTCGCCGGCCCGGACACCGGAGCTTCTTTAAACTGTTGGGCGGTGACGGAGGAGACAAGTTGGTCGAGCTGAGGGCAAGATTTTGCGTAGTAATCGACGGAGAGTTTGTGGCGGCGGTGGCGAGTGTCGGCGGCGGCGGCGGCGGTGCTGTTGGCTGGTTTTATTAAACATTGTGAAGTGTTGAGGAACATAATTAAGAAGAGGAGAGACAATGTTGAAACAGAGAAAGGAGAAGGAGAAGAAATGGACATGATTGGAGATGTGAAGTAGTTATGGACAAAGTGGTAATAGTGGAGGAGGATGTAGAAGTGAGGACCAGATGTTTTTATGCTTTTTTTGTGCAACAGATTGTCATGTCAAAAGGAGGGAATCAATAATCAAGACCCGTGAAGGCCAAAACATTTTTTTCTTTATTTTTTAATATGGAGGGAGAGAGAGAGAGAGAGAGAGAGAGTATGACTTGATATTATGGAAATATGGAGTGATGAGAAACATGAACCTGGAAGTATATTTGTACATAAGAATGCAACATATGCAAGGGTTTTGTCAACAGAGCCGGCACTGGGGTTTGGGTGGCCCTAAGCGAATTCTTAGAATGAGACCCTTCTACATTTTGACATATAAAAAAAGAAAAGAAAATTGCATATCTTAGTTTCTCTTAGGCTAAAACCTATAACCATACTACAACAAGCAATTCACAAAAGAGTTTTGTTCTCGCAGAGAAGAGAGAAGCGAAGGGTGAAGGACTGAAGGGTCTCGACATCAATAAGGGGCTTAGGGCCTTAGGGGAGCTGGGGAGGCTTTGAGGGGCTTTGCTCAGTTGCTGTTGCTGCTTCCTGTGCATTTGGGCCCCCTTTAGATAATTAGATTGAAGAACTATGGATAAAAGCCCTTATCAATGGACTGCGGGAGTATAGGACTTAAAAAAAAAAAATTGGGCCCCTTAAAATTGGGGGCCTCAAGCAAATGTTTAGTAGGCACAAGCCAAGTGATCTAAATCATCACTGAAGTGGTCGGGATCTACTACCACTTAAGTATTTGCTGACTTAGACTAAGTCAGCAAATATGTCTAAGTCAGCAAATACTTACCTGATTATTTCAATATATATGTTTTAAAAATAATTATTAATTATTATATCAATTTGTACTAATGTGATCAATACTATATTAATTACCATATTAAATAACAATTCGAAGATTATAAAAAGCAAAAATGTATTTAATAGCTAACATTCTCTTTCTTTAGAAAAGAGTCTCATTGAGGAAGACTTTATCTATTGTATATGTTTAGGTAGGTACTACATCAACAGAATAAATATTTGAAGCAAACACTGTAAAATGCAATTGGCATAAACAAGAGAAAGGAGTGGTATATAACTAACTATATTGGTATTGGTATGAGCCCCGGCCCACTTGCCATCCAAACGTGACTCCATAAATGCAGAGCACATGCAACAAGGGTCCTCACCATATCATAAAGACCCTTTTAATAACTTAGGATCAATTTGGACCGTTGATATTATTTCTCAATGGCCTAGGTCAACAGCTAATTATTTTGACTTTTACAGTCAGGATTGTAAGTGGAGTAAGCTTTTTTGGCTTTTTTGGTGTGAGTGGAGTAAAAGCTGTTGACCATCATCTAGCACCAGGGGTTTACATTAGCTGGTTTATACCCTTATTATATGAACCAAATCAATCACTTCGGTTTGAAAAAAAATGAAAATTATTAGGGACGTGGTACTCATGATAACAAACCAAAATAGGGAATGTTTTCAGCTTGATTCGGTCGGTCTATTATTGGTTTTGATAAACGCTAATTTAGAAAAATAAAATAAAATTGAGTTACCCAAAAATTTGTGTCACATAAAAAAATTTTGTCACTGCCAACTCCTATGTTTTCTCTCTTTTCAACTACTAGCAATGTGGAACTTGTTATGCATGAAGTAATTTGAAAATTGTGTCATCCAAAATCAACTTCTAGCAATTTTCAAATAAAAACCCGTTATGCATGAACTAATCAACATTACCAAGTACTAATTTCCAAAATAAGTTCAAATTGGGTTAATTCATATAACTACAATCAAACAAGCATGCACTATGCAAATAGTAGAGGTGTACATTGGCCGGTTTGATCTGTCTATACCCTCATTATATGAACCAAACCAATAACCTCGGTTTGAGAAAAATAAAAATCATTAGGGACCGTGGCACTTATTAAAACCAATCAAATAGGACGATTTGATTTGATTTTGGTCGATTCACTCGGTCCCGTTCTTGAACACCCCTATCTAGTACTCTAATTCCTCTACATGGACATGAAAAAGAGAAGTGAATGGACCCCAAAACAACTAAACACTGAGTAACTTTAATGGTTGGATCCGCTGCAAATCTGTTCTTGAATGGGACTCCGCTGCAAATTAATATGATGTTCATAATCAATTAAACACTGAGTAACTTTAATGGTTGGATCCATTGTTTGAATTTAAATCTATTTTTTGAATTAATTACACTGAAATGCATAATCATTTGGATCAAGGTTCTCTAATGATAATGGATCCATTTTTTGGCTCCTCTCTATCTCTCTCTTCCTCCAAATCATGAACAAGTTTTTAAACACTTTTATGTGTTTTGGAGAAAAACAAATTCAGCTAAACTTGCATTCAAATTTGAATAAACTTTTATATCTGAACTCTTAGAATTTTTTCACGTGGGTTCAAAAAATGAATCTTAATCCACTTTTGAACCCACCGTTAAGTTACTATAACATAAAAAAAATCCCAATTATTTGCATAGCTGATCATGTCCAAAATGGAAAGCAAAAGGAATGATTGATTGTGGTGAACATAGGTTTTCCCGTCACAAAGAACCCATTAGCTCATACTTTTTCTTTGTGATTACTTAGGCAAAACTCAAAAGTCTACTACTTACTGTTTTGTTACTTTTCTTATGATATTGACTATAGCCTGGCTTTGCTTTCTTTCACTTCTAAGTTCTAACAGAAAATGAATCTAAAAATGCAAAGATTCCATTAACTCTTCCTCTAAGACTAATTAAGAAAGAGCTTAAAAAAATGGGAAGAGGCCCTTGGTGGCTGAAGATTAATTGCCCTCCCATTCAACCTTCTTATTGATCTTATAATTTTATATAAAATAAAATGAAGTAAACATAAAGCTAGCCCGTGTAGTGTGCAGAAATGCTAATCTAAATTGCATCAGGTATTCTCCGTTGGAGTAACTGCATAGCATATTTTGAAAAACTAACCGTTAGATTAGATTATCCTCTTATGAATGTCATGTTTGCAAAAAATCACAATGATCCAATGGTCGGAATTTGAAAAAATCAACAGTGAAAAAATTGTGATATTTTGAAAAACAATAAAGTCGCACTTTGCCATTTTGAAAAACAAAAAGGTCGACATAATTTTTCATGCTGACATTTTTTAAAACCGACTTTTGATTTTTTTATAAACATGACATTCATAAGAGGATAATCTAATCTAACGGTCGATTTTTCAAAATATGCTCTGCAGTTTGCAAAGAAGACGCACTTTATATCAACATCTTTGGTGCAGCGTGTGGTGTGTACTATTAAAGAATAAGGAGACAAGTAGTCATATAAAACTGCTCTTTATACATGTCAAATGCACCAAGACCCAAGGACGACACCAACACTGTCACTACTTTGTCCTTTTGAGGTCTTTTATTTATAAGCACGCCTTAGCCTAATTGAGGTGGATATGACTTGGCTTGTCTTGGGAAGCCGAAGATGGTGGCCTCCATTTTAAGGATTTAAAGGATAAAGGGAAACCAGTGTAGGACATTCAATCCTTAACATATTTTACATATTCTTTATAGCACTTTAGGACAGGCGTATTTAATAGTATTAGAAGTATGCCACAAATTCATGGCACTCACTACATGTGGGTATAAAGTGCCAGTGCATATGACCAAAACTTCGATTACCCTCTTTCATATCAAGTAATATAATTTGGTATTGTTAACGTTAATAATATATGAATAATTGATCTGATATGTCAAATTAGCTGTCTTATTAGTCATTATACTTATATGACACTTAATATTAGAGCAGCTATAATGATTGGATTCATTTACCTGGATCCAAATCCAATTTTTGAATCTATTACAGTGAAATATATGCACAACCATTTGGATCTAAGTGCATTAATGGTGGTGGATTCATTTTCTCTCTCTTCTCTCTCTCTCTCTCAACCAAACACAAGTTTCAATGCACTGTTATGTATCTTGGAGAAAAATGGATCCATCCAAAACTAGATCTAAAATTGGATTAAGTTTTGCATCCTATTCATTTTGCATCCAGTTTTGAATCCACCATTGGATTACTATTTTTTGTATCTGGATGCAAAAAAATGGATTTGCATTCGCTCTCGAATTCGCCATTCGAGATGGCATTACATGAGTTGCTTCATTTTTTTTGTGATATAAAAATATTATAAAATATAATTTAAGAAACAACATATATACGGCATACTAGCATCAAACCAAAAATCTCATACATACCCCAATTAACCCTCCATCACATCATTAATTGGTGAAAGATATAAGATTTATATACCTATAAAACCCTGACATAAGCGTTTTATATCACTAAGTCCAATGATCTTTTTTAATATAACAAATAGACGAAGGAATTAGGAAATCTCAAAAACTTCATGATATAAATTTAGACCTCGTGGTATAAAGCTCTAAAGCTCTAAACTTAAAGACTTTTGAATAATTTCTCCAAGATATAATTAAAGTTCTAATTGGTTGGTCTATCATTTTCCTTTTTAAATATTTTTTCTTTCATTTTTTGGGCATATAGATGCAGCATTAATTAAAAATAAGAGCGGTGATAGGTGTCCCGCATATTTCCCATTTCTACTTCCCGTCCAGCAAAGAAAATGTTCAATACAGTGAAAACGTCAACGAAAAAAATCCCAACATAGGAAAAAGTCCAACACAGTGAAAAACACCTAAATTCCTTTTTTCACTGTTTTTTTTTTTTATATAATTATTCTCACTATGTCTTTTAAGTTTTCACTGTATCTTTTTTTACTGTGCTTTTTTTTTCCTTGTGTTTTCTCACAATTATTTTTCCTGTGTTTTTTTTTTCAATGTGCTAATAAAAAAATACAGTGAAAACTAAAAACACAATGACTTGGTTTTTACTGTGTTTTTTTTATTAGCACAGTAAAAAAAAAAAAAGTTTAGTTTCATTGTCTTTTTTTATAAGCACAATAGAGAAGGAAAAAAAGAAGCAGCAGCATAGTAAAAGAATAAAAAGAAGAAGAACCGGTGACAGTAGCACCAGTAGCTGCGTAGAAGAAGCAGCAGCAAATCTACAAGGTCCTCTGCATGTTCACTGATGGGGGAAGCCATGGCCGAAGATAACGAACTGATGAAGAACCAGCCAACACTAGATTCGCCGAAGCAGTAGAAGAAGCTTCATCCGCGAACCTCTATGCACTTGGAAGCTAAGAGAAGAACCGATTCCTTTCTATTCTTCTCTCTCTCTCTATCTGCTTCTCTCTCCTCTGGAAATCAATTTTTTCTTCTCTCTCTTTCCTCCGTCATTCCATCACATTGCCATGTAAGACAGAAAATGCATGTACGAGAAGTTTGGACGAGAGAAATAGTATTTTCCTAAAAATAATTAAAAGATCAGTGCTAATGAGGTAATAAATTTTTGTTAGAAAGTTTTGAAGATCTCATTTCCAAAAAGGTATCAAAGTATGGTAAAACATATTGAGACTAACATGAGCATTGTTTCCTATATAGTGGTCTGGACTGTAGTACAATTTGAAGTGGGCCTACACCAAATCACAAGAAGCTACCATATCTAATTAGCTTAAGCCTGACAGAATGAGAGCGTTGTGAAATTATTGACCTTGATAAACTGCCACAGCCCTAAAACCAATGGGCTGAAATTATTGACCTTGATGACCAGAGCCTAAAACCAATGGGTTGAAAGATTTCCTTTTGAAAAATGAAGCCGTTACTCTTATCCATATTGCTTGAGAAATATACCTATAATCAAAGTGCTTGAGATTTACAACCCTAAATTAAAAACCTCAGTAGATAGATTGTAATTTTTGACTGTTGATCCAAATGATCGTCTTTTATAGAAGAATAGGGCTCACATGCAAGTTCAATAAAAATCCAAACGTTAGTTTAAATGCTCAAATTGGTATTTGCTAATTATTTTTTAACTCCAAATTAAGTTTTATGGTATTTCCTTGCACATGCGTGTTTGCTTGGCTTGTTGTTGGACACAATAAAAGAAAGTTTGCCATTCACAATCATTTGATAGAAATATAGTTGTAAAATAGTTTGAAAATTTAGGAATATTTCAGTAACAACAATTCTATATCACCCAACACTTTAATCCGAAATTAAAAACCATACGTGTCGTGGTTTAAGTGGTGTGTAAAAAAGATGAAAGCAGTTTAAAAGGAGAGTCCTTACCACCAGGGGCGGATCCAGGAATTCCATTCAGGGTGGGCACCTTTTGTATTTTGATTTCAAACTTTAATATATATAATACAAAAAAACGCCAAAAACCAAAATACATTGTTTATATAAACAAAAAGTAACAAACAAGAGGCTCATCATAAGGATTTAAAACGTAGATAAGGATTTAAAATAAAAATGAGGGTGGGCACTTTAGCAAATCTATATTATTTGAATTTATATATACTTACTAATTTTTTAAAAAAAAAATTTGAGGGTGGGCATACAAGCTGGATCCGCCCATGCTTACCACTCAAAGTAAAACACATCAGGGTGATTTTTAATTTCGGGTTAAAATGTCTGGTACAATAGTATTTTTCTTTTAGTAATAGATTGGATAATATTGAACTCGATCTACAGGATAAATTCCAATTTCCTCTGTTGTATAAATTTGAAAAATTAAAAAGAATTTTATTACAATGCTAATGTGTTTTATGCAAATTTAAATAAATCCTATTTGAAATAACTTTTTCTTTCATTGCTAAGAAGCATTAAAAGCGAAATAAAAATTTTCTAGTAACATAAGAAAATCTAATTTTGCATGGAAACCACATTTTAAGAGTGATTTTTTAAAGATGAAACTCGACTCTCATACTAAGCAAAAACTAGCAAAAGTTAACTTGGATTAAGATAATTTTTTGAACAGTTTTAAAAAAATGTAAGAATGAAAAACTATGACTTTTTTGTTATTCAAAATGCCACTATTTTTTTACAGTTGATTTTTTTCAAAAATTGACCGTTAGATCACCGTGATTTTTGCAGACAAGACATTCATAAGACGATAATCTAATCTAATGGTCGGTTTTTCAAAATATGCTCCGCAGTTATTCCAACGGAGATCACTTGATATAACTTTGCATTAAGTGCACCTTATATTAGCATCTCAGAATAGACATCTACATGGGTGAAAATGTTAGAATTAAGTTAGGGCGTGTTTGGATAAACCTTTACTTCCTATTTTTCTACTTTTAAAAGTAAAAAAATGTAAGTTTTTTATATTTTCTTTAGTGCAAAATTTTGGTAATTACTTGTAAAAGTTGAGATAAAAAAAATTTATTACTGTCTCAACTTTTAAAAGTAACTACCAAAATTTTCACGCTCAAAACTTTCCTTTTTTTATTTTTAAAAGTAGAAAAACAGAAAGTAAAAACTTATCTAAATGGGCCCCTAGCTATAGGGTCAAATCCTTGTTAATGTTAAAAATAATGGCATTTTACGTCAATATTTCTCAATTTTAGGAATATTACCTAAACGAATCCGATCATTACGTAAATATTTTTTTGGACCAAAATACCCTTATATAGACAAAATAATAACCATTTTACCAAGTAAATAGTCAAAAGTAAAAAAAAAATCCAAGTTTTGTTAACAATCTCCAATATTGCACTGAATCCCAAATTTAATATATAATCACCATTCCTAAAAAATAAATAGAATCTCCAATCCCAAATTAACGCATCATCTCCAATTTTACTAAGAATCTTCAATCCCCAACTCCATACCTAGGGGTGTTCACCGGTCCAGTTTGGGTGGTTTTGTCTTAATTTTGGGACCAAATCGAAAAATTCCGGTCTGTATTTAATTTTCATAAACCAGACCAAACCAATTAAAGTATTAAACCAAATCAAACCAAACCAATCATTCTAGTTTGGTTTAGCCGGTTTTAAAATTATTTATGTTTTATACTTTTGTCGTACTACTTTCAGGCTTCTAGCTTTCAATTTTGGACCTTTAGCACTATACAATGTAGACAATCAAATTCCTGTATCTTCAAAATGTAAAAGAAATATGTTTTTGTGGCTTAATTTTGGCCACTAAACTCCTTGAAAGTCTCTGTTTAACTTATAAAAATATTAATTATATTATGTACCTCTTTAGTTTACAAAAGTATCAAAGATTATCAAATATACGAAAAAGTTTATATAGCTAGGATTATTTAGTTGTGCACCAAAAATCCAAAACACATCGTTTAAATTTTAAAGGTTATATATATATATATAAGGTCAAGTTCCCTTTACATCTTGTTTTACATCTATACTTACACCTTGTTTTCAAAACACTTATATATGTCGAATATTTTGAGAAACCGACTGTTGGATAAGATATATTTATCATGTATGTCATTTATGACAAAACTCATAATGATCCAACAGCTAGATTTTATGAAATCTCATTATTAAAAACTATGATGTTTTGTAATAATAATAATTTCTCAGGGGTAACATTTTTTAGAAACAAACCGTTAGATTACCGCGATTTTTGAAAACGAAGTGTACATATAGATGTAAAACAAGATGTAAGGGGATTACCCAAAAAGAAAAATCAAACCAACCCAAACCAAATTACCAGAAAAACCAGGCCAAACCAATCTTTTGGTTTGATTTTTCAGTTTGGTTGGTTTTTTGAACACCCCAATCCAAACCCATCATTACACACCCATCAATGGAGGATATGAAATGACGGACATTAAATACTGATTTGATGTATTGGGGTTTATGTGTAAACGTGAGAATTCTGTGTAAAATTAGGGATTAAGAATTCTGTGTAAAATTGGAGATTTTGTATAAAATTGAGGATTTTTTGCAAAATTAAAAGTCAAAGTGAAATTGTAACCATTTGAAGGGTATTTTGGTAAAAAAAAAATAGTTATTGGTTTGTATTCGTAATTATTTTTGGATCGGGTTCGATAATAATATTCCAAAAAGGCAAAAACTTAGGAGGATTGACAAAAAAAATGCCTTAAAAAAAGGAAAATAAATAAAATAAATGTTGTTAAGCCTATTAAATTTACAATCTTTTTTTGTACCAAATGACAATTTACGACCACAGGCCACTGGAGACATTGGTTCAAAGTGTAGTAGTTACATTCTTTATTTCTTACGCGATCGCGGACCACAAATCAGGTAAAGCATTTCTTTTTTGTTTACAGATTCGTATAAACGTATTATCATTCAGATGTGGTAAGGGCGTGTTTGGATTCCCGTCAAATATTTTCTGTGATGATAAATTTTGTATATTCAGAACACAGATTGAGCAATTTTCAATGTTTGATAGGATGTCTAAAAATGCCGGGAAAACATCAATTATTTATTTTCCCCTTTAACATTTTCAATAGAGAGCTAATTTCGTATTGCACGCCAACTGTTTGACAAAATTCTTGAAAGAAAGTTAGTACGTCTTATTAAGCATTATCTCCATACAATGGCTAATTTGGAGCACGGGCTCCTCATGATCGGAAGTGGGACTTGAGCTTAATTCCAAGTTCAGGAGACTGAGTTGAGTTGAATCAATGAGCCAATCTGGGCTCACTCATTTTGTGCACTTACTCTCACCCACTTGCCATAGTAAAAGTGATTCGTTTGCATTGCAACATTCCGATATTTCTTTTTTCATGAATTGTAGATTTTATAAGATGCAGCGTTTATCAGCAAGGGTTTGAAGGAGCATAACCTTTTCGGTGGCAACAGTGCCTTTTCGGTGGCAACAGTGCTCAGCCATGCTTCATCTTCTTATATTATACCGAAACAGTCTTTTGGAACCTTATCTGTGCAAATAAATTTTCAAAAATTGCAACAAAAAGCATTTCCAAGTGACTTCTTGAGGTGGGTTCACTTGGTTTCTGTAGGACCTCAAGTTTCGCCACTGGGTTCAAAGCGTTGCAACCAAAGCTGTTGGATTCAATTATTGATTATGAGAGGTGTAAGGATCGCTCGGCAGAGGAGCTTGCTTCAGTTTGGGATGATGTAGAGTCTCAAACCCTTATTTAAGCTTTGCTTGTGATCCATATTCTTGATGAAATCTATTTCAACATGTGATGTTATTCTGTACAATGCTCTAGGTTGTTTGATTATTTTGTTGGAGGATACTTTATTGTAGATTACATCTGTTTAATTGGTAGGAAATATTGAACACACAAACATTTTGCTAATAGACTAAAGTCGTTATTAATTTGTCTACGGAGAAGATGTATGTAATTGTTGAATTAGAATTGTCCATGCTATTTTTTTTGTAAATAATTGTTAAGATTTGTGTCTATCTTATTTGCATAGTAGAGCTAAAAGTAGCCTGAAGATTAGGCTGTTTTGAAAGAGTAATATTAAGCACTCCCCATTTTGGAATGGAAAATTTACAGGCTCACATTATTCATGATCCATTTTACAGATCTTTAAATAAATTCAATAATCATCTGGTCTCTCTTCTCATATTTTGATATTAATTGAGGCAAGAAATTTAGGTCCCTATTCAGACATAATTGTTCAATATGTTATGGAACCTGCGCATGTGACCTTAAGCATGGTACATAGTAATTATGACATATAAGGTTAGCAACCTCAGATTATTACCCCCTTCTTTAGTGATAGGATACGTAATGTTTGACATAGTTTCAAAACTATTCTTGTCACTAATGTCAACCAAATTCATTCATCATTTGGATTCTCTGCGATTGTGATTTTGCATGTTTTCGGTATTAACTCTAGCTCCCTATTCTTTGTTATTGTATCTAAATTGGTAAATTTTTTGCTCAAAAGACATTAAAATTTTTTCATAGAACGGAAGTTCCTGTTTTGCCTTTTAATTTTTTGGGGGATGGGGTATTAAAAGGAGAACTTGCTGCATTTAGGACTGGTCTCATCCCTTTTTCTGGCATTTGGTTATTTCTGTTGAGCTTGCATTTCATTGTGAGCTTAATCACATTGTACTCAATATCACCTAATCTGATAGCAATGTTTGGAGACTATAAATGATTGATTTGATGAGCAGAAGAGATTTTGGAAAAGGGAAACCAACAAGTTTAGAAAGTTTGAGAAGCATGGAATATCAGAATTTGGTTAAACACTTCTAGGATATTAAGAATATAATAAAAAATGCCAAAAATCTAATAATACTGAAGCAAAAGATTGAATATTTAAGCTGTTATGAGTGTTAGAAAATGAGAGAAACTAATTGCAATTTGAGATGCCAATGCAAAGCCATAGGCTGTGTAATGCTTCAATTACATAATGACAAAAGGAAAACTGAAATTGAATGACTCAACGGATCTAACAGTGAGTCAGTAGTCATGAATGAAGAATCATGATTTTAAATTGTTAGAAGTTGTTTGCTGAAGGGGGAGAAAACCATCCATTTGCCACTTTGTTACCATGAAAGAAAAAATGGCTTGACGAAATAATAGTCGCATATGGAATGAGCTATCTCTACTTTGACAATGCCTATGAGTTCAGGTTTAAAACCTTTAAAGACTAAATTCACAGGCCAAACTCAAGGCATGCTTTACAAAATGAGTCATGTCTCCATGAATATCTAACTGAATCCTTACACAGTGTTTGGATTGAGAAAATTGGAGAGAAGACAAGAGAAAACTTTTAAGTTTCTCTCCATTTCTCTTGTTTGGTTTTTCAAATTGAAAGAGAGAGAAAAAGAGGGGGAGAGAAAGTGGGTGCTTTTTTGTTATCTCTAAAATCTCTCAGATTTGAAGAGAAAAGAAGATAAAGGAGGCAGATTTACTCTTTTACCCACATACATTGCTTGGAATGTTAGAAGAGTATTTGGAGAGAAAAGAGGAGAAATGATGCAGATTTACACTTTAACCTACATACATTGCTTGGAATGTTAGAAGAGTAAGGGTAATGTTAGAAATTAGACCTTAATATTTTCTCTTCTCTTCCCTTCTAGCCAAATAGGGTAGAGAGAAAGTTAACTTTCTCCCCTATTTAACTTTCTCTTCTTTTCTCCTTTTCTTTTAATGAGGTTCTCTTCTCTTCTCTTCTCTTCTCTCCAATTCTCTCAATCCAAACATAGTGTTAAACTTGCATCTTAAATGTAAAATTAACAGAGGAAGAAGAAGAAGCACAGAGTAGTATGCTGGAAATGCTACTGCATTGATTGTATTGAATGAATTGAAACTGTACATGGAGCCACTGCTTTATACAACGAAAACAAATCGTAACAACCAAAAGAATATTCTAACACTAATAGCTATCTTAACAAACTGTAAAATTACTTAATGATACAAGGACACCTCAGCTATGAATAGGAGCATTTAGTAATTTTCCTGAACAATTATCATATGAGGTGTGTCCATCTGATATAGAATGTGGCTGCATATCAACGTCTCTGAGGATGCCACGTATTGCTGCATTTGCATGAGATGAACTGATGTTGGACTGCTCTAATACCTCCCCGCAAGATGGAGAGTAGATATCAGCTACTCCCATCTTGGACATATGTGAGAAGAGTAAATTAGATGGCAATGACTTGGTAAACATATCAGCAAGCTACATCTTTGTAGTAACATGAGCAGTCCGAATTGTGCCTTCTTGAATCTTATCCCTGATAAGATGACAATCCACTTCAATATGTTTTGTCCTTTCGTGAAACACCGGATTAGAGGCGATATGCAAAGCTGCTTGATTGTCACAAAATAGCTCAGCTGACTGAGGATGAGATATGGAAAGATCAGCCAACAATTGCCTCAGCCAAGTGAGTTCAGTAGATATAGATGCCATGGCTCGGTATTCGGCCTCAGCAGAGGACCGAGATACCACAGTCTGTTTCTTGGACCTCCAAGAAATGAGAGAATGTCCTAAAAAGACACAAAAACCAGTTAAGGACCTGCGAGTATCAGGGCAGGATGCCCAATCCGAATCAGAGTATCCAATGAGTTGTATGGAAGAAGTAGCAGATAAAAGGATGCCTTGGCTAGGGGCATTCTTGAGATAACGAAGTACTTTATGAGCTGCAGCAAGGTGAGTAGTGGTAGGAGAATCCATGTATTGACTCAAGACTTGAATGGGATAGCTTATGTCTGGTCTGGTAAGAGTAAGATAGAGTAAACGACCAATTAGCTGGCGGTAAGGGGTTGGATCAGGCAAAAAGGTTCCAGAGGTTTTGGACAATTTGTGGTTTTGATCCATGGGAATTTTAAGTGGTCTGGAAGCAAGGTTACCAGTATCAGCCAAGATATCTAGTGTGTATTTTCGCTGGCATAAATGAATTCCTTTTGGAGAACGAGCCACCTCAATGCCTAGAAAATACTTTAATGAACCAAGATCTTTAATGCGAAAATGAGTGTTCAAAAAATCTTTGAGAACAGAAATGGAGGTGAGGGAGCTGCTAGCAACTACTATGTCATCAACATAGACAAGTAGTGCTGTGAAATCAGTGGCAGTAATGTATGTAAAAAGACTGTAATCAGCCTTGGATTGCTTGAAACCAAAACTGATCAAAGATTGAGAGAACTTATCATACCACTGAGGCCTGTTTGAGACCATAGAGACTTTTGAGAAGTTTGCAGACTTGTCCAGGTTGGCCTTTAGTGTATCCCGGGGGCTTCTTCATATAGCTTTCTTCATGTAAATCCCCATTAAGAAAAACATTGTTAACATCAAACTGTTGTAAATGCCATCCTTTAATGGCAGCCAATGCAAGCAAAGTTCGGACAGTAACTATCTTGGCAACGGGGGAGAAAGTTTCATGATAATCTACTCCCTCTTGCTGAGTAAAACCACGAGCAACCAAGCGTGCTTTCTTCCTTTCAACTGTACCATCAGAATTGTATTTGGTTTTAAACACATATTTGCAATCAATTGGAGATTTCCCAGGAGGTAGATCTGTAAGGAACCAGGTTTTGTTAAGTTCTAGAGCATCAATTTCGGCTTCCATTGCGTTGCACCAATCAATGTCCTTGGCAACTTGTTTAAAAGTTTGGGGGTCTTGTTGTGAAGAAATGGTAGAAGAAAACAAAGCAAGTGAAGGTGATAAATGTGCATAAGAAATAGAAGAAGATAAAGGAAAAAGAATACCTGAAGGAGCTGATGCCTTGTCCACAGGTTGCTTAGATGAGATGGAGCTGACTTGTTGACAATGAAAATCCTGTAAGTAAGTAGGAGCAGTTCTGGCACGGGTTGATCTTCGAAGAGGAGGTTGAAAGGGAATGGCAGGGTAAGAGAAAGAAGATGAATCTGTGGTAGGTGAAGATGCAGAAAGTGGTGATGTATTAGTGGAGTTGATGTGGGAAAAAGTGAGAGGAGAGGATATGGGTGAAGAGGATGGTTCTGAGGTGGGATTGGGAGGGAGTGTATGATGATGGGAAGAAGGTTGTGAAAAAATAGATTGCATGGGATAAGGAGATGGTAAAGGTGGGAGAAGAGAAGGAGATGTATTGGTGGTTGGTTGATGAAATGGAAATATGTGTTCATGGAATGTGACATCCCGAGATAAGAAAACAGTCTTGGTATTTAGATCAAGCAATTTGTAACCTTTTATACCAAAAGGGTAACCTAGAAAAACACAATGCCGACCTCTTGGATCAAATTTGTGGCGATTGTGGGAGAGGGTGGAAGCAAAACAGAGACACCCCAAGATTCTCATGTGAGAGTATGTAGGAGGCTTGTGAAACAGGAGCTCAAATGGTGTTTTATTTGAAAGTAATGGACTAGGGATGCGGTTTATGATGTAAGTAGCTGTAAGTATGCAATCTGTCCAATACAAAAGAGGAATGTTGGACTGAATTTGTAAGGCTCGGGCAATGTTTAATAAATGCTGGTGTTTATGCTCAACCTTTCCATTTTGCTGTGGGGTTTCCACACATGTTCTTTGATGAATAATACCTCGGTCGTTGAAGAATTCAGTCATTCGAAATTCAAGACCATTATCACTACGAAGGATTTGAACTTTGGTGTGGAACTGAGTGTTGACCAGATTACAAAAAGCCTCAATACATTTTCTGGTATCAGATTTGGTTTTAAGTAAATATATCCAAGTACTTCGAGAATAGTCATCAATGATTGTTAAAAAATATTTGGTGCCATCATATGCTGTGAGGAAATGGGGTCCCCATATGTCACAGTGTATGAGTTCAAAAATTGCTTTACTGCGATGAGTGCTATCAGGAAATGGTAGACGATGATGCTTGGCAAGAGGACAAACAAGGCATGGATTTGTATCAGAAACAGTAGAAACATGATTTTTAATGCATGGATCTTTTATTACATGAATTTTGGAAGTGGGAGTGTGACCCAATCTACAATGCCAGAGATCAGAAATCAGATTCACATCCTTGAAAATAGCTGAAACAGAAATGTTTTTGTGTAATGAAATTGAAAAGTGGTCGAAGAGTGCAGTATTGGAAACTTGAGCAGGAATCAGATTGTAAAGTCCAGCTTTCATCTCACCCATGCCAATCGTGGTCCACGACAAAAGGTCCTGAATAAAACAAAATTGTGAAAGAAAAAGAACACAACAAGATAAAGAGTTGATTAGTTGTTTGACAGAGATCAAATTGAAGTGAAAGGAAGGCACACATAAAACATTGTGCAAAGTTAATTGCGGGTTGATATGAACTGTGCCAATATGGGAAACAGGCGCTGTTTGACCATTGGGTAGCTTAACAACAAAAGAAACAGGAGATGTTATTGAAGAGAAGAAGGAGGTACTACAGATCATATGATCTGTAGCACCTGTGTCAATTAACCAAGGAGTGTGTGTGTGTGAAGGGGAGGAAATACCATTCATGGTAGGTGGAAGGGAACAATCTGCATGAACATTGTTGACTGCATGCGTAGCAATGGAGGCCTCTGGTGGTTGCAGTAGAGCCAACAATTTCTGGTATTAATCCTTAGTAAAATGCATCTTGGTATCAGAAATGTCATCTTCTGGTTCGAGAGAGGACATGTTAGCAGATGGGTTGTACTGCTTGGTTTTGCCATGAAGCTTGTGGCCGGGTGGATACCCGTGTAGTTTGTAACACTTCGCAGCTATATGTCCTGTCATATGGCAGTGAGTACAGGTTGGTGGTTGAGCATTACCAGCTTTGAAACAAGCATCAAGAGTGTGGCCTTGAATTTTGCAATGGGTGCAAAAGGGTCTGTCTCGTTTGGATGTTTGGGGAGATTGAGATGAGGATCTGTATGGTAGGTAAGGTCGGTTAACAGCAAGTGCCATTGATTCGGTAGAAGGGAGATTGGGCACCATGAGGTGTTGCATTTCTTGCTGTTGAACCATGGAGAAAATTTTGTTTATGGGTGGTAAGGGATCCAAGTTCATAATCTAATCACGAGTGGCATTAAATGAATCATTAAGACCCATAAGAAATTGAATTACGCAGTCCCTTTGATAACGGTCAAGAAGAACAGCCAATTTACCACAGGTACAGTCAGGCAATGGATCATACATAAGGAGCTCATCCCATAAAGTCTTAAGTTTACCAAAATAGACAGAAACAGAGTTATTGTCTTGAGTCAAACCTGTTAAGGCCTTCTTAAGTTGAAATATCCGGTGACCATTGGATTGAGTGAATCGTTCTTGAAGTTCTTTCCAGACTTGAGCAGCATCATCGACCAAAGCAATGCTGGATTTGATAGAGGGATTGATAGAGTTATGTAACCAGGAAACTACCAGATCATTGCAGCGCTCCCATGCATCAAAAAGAGGATCAGATGTGGATTTCGGTTTAGAGAAGGTGCCATTAATAAAACCGAGTTTGTTTTTGGCACGAAGAGCCCTGCACATGGCTCTCGACCAAGTAGTGTAGTTCTCGGAAGTGAGTAGGTCAGGGACTAAGGGAATAGATGGATTATCTCCATGATCAAGTCGATAAGGGTTGATGGGATTGGAAAAATCCAGAAAAGGGTTTTTGGATGGGTTGGAAGCTGCATCAGCCATTGAAGAGGAATGAAAAATTTACTCTGTACAGGGCTCTGATACCATGTAAAATTAACAGAGGAAGAAGAAGAAGCACAGAGTAGTATGCTGGAAATGCTACTGCATTGATTGTATTGAATGAATTGAAACTGTACATGGAGCCACTGCTTTATACAACGAAAACAAATCGTAACAACCAAAAGAATATTCTAACACTAATAGCTATCTTAACAAACTGTAAAATTACATAATGATACAAGGACACCGGCTATGAATAGGAGCATTTAGTAATTTTCCTGAACAATTATCATATGAGGTGTGTCCATCTGATATAGAATGTGGCTGCATATCAACGTCTCTGAGGATGCCACGTATTGCTGCATTTGCATGAGATGAACTGATGTTGGACTGCTCTAATAGTTCCCTTTCACTTTCAATCTTTTGAAAAGTTTCCTTCAATAACCTTTAGCTGGGACTCTGACTCTGTGTTAAATTACAAAATATCAGCACCAGTTGTCATTGTTGTGTATGTGGGAAGGATCCTGTTTATTATTGTGTTTACATTGTTATGAGTGGACTAGATTTGTTGTATTTTCTGAAACAATACCATTCCAGTATCCAACTGTTGGGCTTTAGCTTATGAATGATTGCTGGAGTATTTTATATATTTGTTATTTATGATTATTTTATATATTCGTTATTTATCTTCTTATTTTGGTGGAGCTGTGTGATATCAGTATCATTTGGGAAGAGGTCATATTGGTGCATCAATGAAAGCAAAACTGTATTATCTGTTGGAGCAATGGGCAGCATCCTGGTAATTCATCTACATGGTGCTTTTTTTGTATATGTGTCATCCTATCTCTCCCTTCGCATATCTGATTTCTACCTATTTTTGTAGCCGGTATTTTGTCATTCCTTTGTGGAGACGAAGTGGCTATACAACAATACAAAAAAATAATTAGTAATAGTCATTCCTACGGTCTCTACTGCTAGAGCTGAAGCTTTGAGAGAGAATAGCTTACTAATTTCATTAATGAAAGGCATATAAATAATTACAAATACTAACCGGTTCCTCCTATTCAGCAGGGAGACCGAGTCCTAAGGGATTACAAACTGAGAGCTTATCAGCTCAAACTTGAACAACCAAACATAACTAGAGTCCAATAAATAACAAAGTCCTAGACTAGCTGTTACAACTATACACGGAAGCCGTTACAACTATACACGGAAATACATTGGCTAACATGCCCCCTCAAGATAGGCCACGATCAGAGAGGCCAATCTTGTCACGAAACAGTTGAAATTGAGAGGTGGACAGTGGCTTGGTTAGAAGATCAGCGAGCTGGTCAGCAGAAGAAACATGAGCGACGCGAAGCTTACCAGATTGAACTTGATCACGAATGAAGTGATAATCCACTGCAACATGCTTCATACGAGAATGAAAAGTGGGATTGGAACTTAACTGAGTCGCCCCTACATTGTCACAGTAGATCACAGGAGAAGAGGGAAGAGTAACGCCAAGTTCTTGAATCAGCGAACATACCCAACTTAGCTCAGCAGCAGTGGCTGCAACGGAGCGATACTCAGCCTCTGTTGAGGACCTGGCAATGGTCCTTTGTTTCTTCAAACTCCAAGAAATTAAATTACGCCCAAGATAGACTAGATAGGCACTGGTGGAGGAATAATCATCCTTGTTGCCATCCCAATCAGCATCCGAAAAGGCATGAAGCTTGTCAGCAAAAGCATGAAGAGAACAGGAGGAGTCACGGCGCAGAAGAAGGCCCTTGTTGAGCGTACCAAGGAGATAACGCAGAATGCGCTTGACAAGAATCCAGTGTGCATCGGTTGGACTGTGCATGAACTGAGACAGTCTGTTCACAGCGAAGGACACATCCGGTCTTGTAAGAGAGAGATATTGAAAACTCCCTACAACTTCACGATAAATGGTGGGATCGGGTAGAGGCGAGCCAGACAGTAAGGAAACAGCAGAGGCAGTGCTTGGTATGGGCGTGAGGACCGGTTTGGCTTCCAACATGTTCAGGCGGGTGACCAGGTCAGTGATGTACCTGCGTTGGGAGAGTAGGAGTCCATGCTTGTGAGAAAGGACTTCAACACCCAAGAAGTAGGATAAATCACCAAGATCTTAAGGAAGAAACGTTGGGCAAGGTTTGAAACAAATTGTGAGAGAATAGTAAGGTTTGAAACAAATTGTGAGAGAATATCATCGCTGCTTCCTGTGACAATTATGTCATCCACATAAACCAATAAATATAAAACATGCTGAGAACTGTTAAAGATAAATAGAGAGGTATCAGAGTGGGAATTGCGGAACCCATAGGCCAACAGAAATTGGCGCAGTTCATAGTACCAGGCCCCGGGCGCTTGTTTAAGCCCATAAATGGCTTTTGTGGAGTTTGCAGACAAAGGAGGGATTGTCACGATCGACAAACCCAGGTGGTTGCGCCATGTACACTATTTCAGAGAGGCGGCCTTGAAGGAAGGCATTGTTGATGTCCAACTGTTTAAGAGACCATCCTCGGCTGACAGCAAGACTAAGCACCAAACGAACAATTGTTGGCTTAACAACGGGACTGAAGGTCTCATGATAGTCCACTCCAGGACGCTGGTGAAAGCCTTTAGCAACAAGGCGTGCTTTAAACCTTTGAATGGAACCATCAGAGTTTCTTTTGATGCGATAAACCCACCTGCATCCAACAAGGTTAGTGATACCAGCAGGTGGAACAAGTTCCCACGTGCCATTGCGAACAAGAGCATCATATTCCTCAGACATAGCTTTACGCCAGTTGGGATCTTTGATGGCCTGAGAAGTGGTGGAAGGTTCGGTTTGGGAGTTGTCTGATTTAATGGTGTGAAGGGTGAGTTTTTGGACGGGTTTCTTGATATTGTTCCTTGACCAAGTGATCATGGGATGTTGGGGATTTGTTGGAGGTGGTTGAGAGGCTAGAGGCGGAGTGGGAAGAATAGGGTTGATATGAGAGGAAGGAGAAAGTACCTGCGGCATAGGTTGCTGGAAAGAGGTGATAGATGGCAGAGCTTCGGCAGTGTAAGATGGAGATGATGGAGGATGCGGTGAAGAGCCCATAGAAGGAGAAACATCTGCAAGGCGTTGTTGAGATGGAGCTGAGAAGTAAAATTAGCCTGGGGATGCCATGATGGTGTCATGCCATAGGAGGAGTTGGCATTGCTAGAACCTTGAACTGGCACCAAATGAAATGAGGGACATCGTTTAGCAATGTGCCCCTGAGTTCCACAGATTTGGCAATGTCCCAGATAGGGACGTGCAGGCGGTCGACTGTTCCTGGCCTGGTTTGTTGGGTTGTTGGGCATGGCAGGCCGAAAGTTGGTGTTAGATGATGGACGAAAATTGTTCCCCATAGGAGAGAACGAGGGTCGTCAATTGTTCCTTGAGGGTCGCCAGTTACTGTTGTTGGAGTTTCGAGTCATGTGATTGGCGGTAACAGGTCCAAGATTGGAGGAACGCGACTGTGTTTGAAGCGACGCTTCAAATGAGAGAAGCTTCTCATGAAGCTCATCGAAGGAGATAGCAGCATCTCGGGCTTGGACGGCTCGAACAAGCTCCTTGTAGTCATCATCTAAACCATCCAAAATTTTTTCAGTAAGATCTTCGGTGTCCATGGGAGCACCGAGGACAGCGAGTTCATCGGATCTTGCCTTGACAAAATAGACAAAATCCGTGATGCTCATGGTGCCTTTGGTGAGATTCTTCAACTGGTTCTTCACCTGCTTGATACGGCCATGGGAAGGTTTTGCATATGTGGTGGCGAGAACATGCCATGCTTCACTGGAAGAGGTGGTTTGCGCCACCAAGGAAATAAGTGGGGGAGAGAGACTGCCGATGAGAGCATTCAGGATGAGCTTGTCTTGCCTAACCCAGAGACTGTAGGCAGGATTAGGAGCAGTGGGGCCGTCAGTTGTGAGGGTTGTTGGTGGGCACGGCTTTGATCCATTGATGTAACCAAGGAGATCGTAGCTGACAAAGAGAGTTTCGAACTGAATTTTCCAGGAAGCATAGTTGGAAGAATTCAGTTTGAGAGGAGCTTGAGCAGCTGTGTTAATGGTGATGAGTTCGTTTTCTGTGTTTGAGGGGATTGAGTTTGACATTTTGTTGTTTGGAAGGAGAGAAGAAAGAAAAAAAAAAAAAAAAAAATTAATGGAGGATCAGAGACTGCTCTGATACCATGCTAGAGCTGAAGCTTTGAGAGAGAATAGCTTACTAATTTCATTAATGAAAGGCATATAAATAATTACAAATACTAACCGGTTCCTCCTATTCAGCAGGGAGACCGAGTCCTAAGGGATCACAAACTGAGAGCTTATCAGCTCAAACTTGAACAACCAAACGTAACTAGAGTCCAATAAATAACAAAGTCCTAGACTAGCTGTTACAACTATACACGGAAGTCGTTACAACTATACACGGAAATACATTGGCTAGCATCTACTCTCTTGTTAATGCCTTTCATCATACATGTTGTAGTGTATAATTAAAGATTTTTCTATAGGAAACTTAATTAATCTGTGATGGGGAAATCTTCCTTCCTTTTCCTAATTAACCGTGTTAGGAGACTGATTTATCTTAGTACATGAATGAACACCTAATTAGTAATAGTCACATACTACTATGATTGAAATTCTGTTATGAGTTTGTAACTTTCTATTGTAGTAACTAGTAAAGTTTGCTTTTTCAGCCATAAAAAATGCAAATAAAATATGAACACTCCATAAGAGAACCATTTAAATACCTCATTGGAAGCCATACATACTTACACCCTGAACAGCAAGTAAAACCAATTCTTAAACAATCAAGTGTTAGTTGTGATTATTTATCTGTTACAATTTACGACTATTCATTTTAAGGTATGTTGACAAAGCCTACCTGATAGAACCTCCCTTGGCAATGAATTCCATTGCAAAGCTTGAATGGTGAATGAACAAGAATATATTGAAGTAGAAAGGAAAAAAAATATTGTAAACTGTGGGGCATGCAGCCGGCTGTTGCCTAAAATGATTATGAAATCTAGTTTTAGTTTTAAACTTTAAAAAAGATAAATAAATGAAGTTCTATTGAATATAAATTGTGGGGGGATTTGGTCATCACATTGAACGAACCCTTCCTTACATTGAATGAACTCTTCCTTCACCTAATACTGGTATGTAGTGTTGATAAGTTGCTCAAGCAAAATATCTCTTGCAATCACATCTCTTCATCAGGAATTTTTTTTTTTTTTTTTTTTTTTTTGTTTCAATGCATTCAACATCACTATTCACTAAAATTTAACCTCAATAAATCTGAGAACATAAATTCTTTATCTCCTCAATCTTAATGTTTATTCACTCAAATTTTTAAACCTTTTTGCAGTTCAGATGCTACACATTCTTTTTACTGGACTTGAAGATTACAAGGCTAGAGGAACTCAAGCAGCTCTGAGTTCACTGCATCTTATTACACAGAATTTGCAGAAAGCAAGGACTTGGTTCTTATTGGGGGCGATGTCATGTTCACCAGCAAGCTCAGTGATTCAAAGGCAAAGTGGCTTTTGGAGACTGCTCAATCTTTCTATTTGAACGATGTTAGGTATAAGCTGTTGGAACGGTTCAACAAAGAAACACGTGAATTTGAGTTTAAGGACATTTTACAAGCATTGGACATGCCCGTCTTGTAATTTCTCTAAAGATTGGAACTTAAACTGCAATCACAAGGAAGGATCTGATGAGTAAAGGAGAAGCAGCTGCATCAAAATTGCAACAAAGGCATGCGACAGTTTGCTTGATAAATGAATGAATGAGAGATGGGGAGAGAGGATACCAGTCTTCTCTGGTCTTGTACTCCTGAGATCATGTGTTTTTGTTTCCCTACAACGAGAGCAATTTTTTCTTTTTCTTTTTTGGGGGGGTTGATGAGGTTGTTTTTAGTCTCGATCGATCAACTATCACAAACCCCATTCCTCCCCCCAATCAGGCTAGTTTCAGTTGCTTGTTTTAGGAGTGTATTTAAGGTAGTTTTCTGTGATTTTAAAAGTTGAATTGAAATTATGTTTGTCCTTCTCTTTTGGATTATCTGGTACAGTTTTAAGAGCATATTATACTAGTTTATGTTAATCTTATACTATTATTTAGATTAGCATCTCCAAAAGCCTCTTTAATTTTTGGGGAAATTACTGATTGATCTCTTGTACTTTCAATTTGTGACAGATTGCATCATTATGTTAGCTAATTGGACATTTATTTAACAGACAGAGTCAAATGTGTTCATATAAAGATATTTTTCCACTAACATAAGTGAATGTATGAATACACATGATTTTTTTCTATTAAACAAAATTTCGATTAATTGACAAAATGGTGCAATCTGTTACAAATTGATAGTACATGGGTCAATGCATCACAATTGATAGTTCATGGTACAAAATGTTTTTTGCTGATAGTATAGGGGGTCAATCCATAATTTTTCCTTAATTTTTTACCGGGTGATTCTATTGCCAGCCATCCATATTACTAGTGGCACCCACTAATTAATAAAAAAAATTATTACTATTGTACCCACATGCAAATTTACTATTAGGGTAATATTAGATAAATAAAATAAATCATATTACTTTTCGGTTTTCACACCCACCTTCTTATTTCCACATTCATATCTTTTTCATAAATCCTAATCTCACAAACCTTTACACTCTCATAGAACTTTCTAAAACTCTAACAAAAAAAATGTGTTTATTGATCAATAGATAATGAAATGGTCATGTAAAATGATTCTAACAATGAAAATATACATTGTTTTAGTTGTTTTAATTTTAAGTTCGTGTTTTCGTTTAACTCTGCGATATTGAACATCAATCAATGTTCATATAGGGATAATTGAATATATCATTATCTTCAGTCACCCCAACCGAACATATAAAAATGTTTAGCTTGGAATGTTGAACATTACATAATGTTCAGTCACACTAACCGAATCTATAAAAATGTTCAGCAGGAGATGTTGAACATTATAGAATGTTCAGTAGGCATAGTAGAATATCATCCTATGTTCAACAGTCGTAAGCCGAACATATTAAAATACTTAGCATACTAAGTTAGAACATATTACAAAATGGTTGGCTTACTTTCTCTTCATGGAGTGAATAAAATAAGCTCCTTTGTAAGATGAATGGCAGAATAGTTGAGCTACTCTTTTCGTAGAATGAAGAAAACAAGCTCCTCTTTGGATGTAAATAACAAAAAAAAAAAAATTAAAGTTTTTTGGTATTAGGCGGGTGTAAAAGGAAACTTATGTTTTACGGTCGGTTGAGTTGGGATTATAAGTTTGGGTATTATAGAGGATGCATGTAGCAAAAATTATATTTTAAAATTTTATAAATGGATGTAGGTAGCAAGTGGGCAGGGACGTAGCTACAGTGGGGCAAGGGTGGGCAATTGCCCACCCTAACATTTAAAAAAAAAAAAAATTTCTTATACGTAGTGGTTAGTCGCGCAAGGGACGTAGCTACCAGCCAACCATAGCCCTGGCATTTTGAAAAAAAAAATATATATATATATATATATATATATATATATATATATATATATATATATATATATATATATATATATATAAAGTCACCGACTCAGTTGTGTGCAGGTTTTGTTTTCCCTCCTCCAAATCAAATCACAATTCAAAGTGACAAGTTGGAGACAGTCAGACAGCTCCATTTCGTGAAGAGGTGGAGAAAAAAAAAAAGCCAAGAAATCAAGAATCCACTCAAAGACTCAATCCAGTATTTCACACATAAAAAAAATAAACAGAGAGTAACTCACCGGCAAGTGGGCAACGATGATGGCATATTGGCATTGAGGAGCTCGTGGGGTAGTGCCTCTCAGGCTCTATAGCCTGTATCCTGTACAAGAGTTGAAGACGAGAAGAGGGACTGAGGGAGAGGATTGGGCACAGTATCAGGTATGTAAAACGAAGTAATTCAATTTATTTATTTATTTTGAAAATTAGGGCTTTTTGTATGGCATTCAACATTTAATTTTTTATTTTGTATCTCTGTATCGCCGTATTGTATCAGGTATATATATATGTGTCACTTTCCATTACACCCTATTTTTGACACTTATGTTTACACTTCGTTTTTAAATACCATTATAGGTCAAATATTTTGATAAACTGACCATTAGATTATATATTTATCTTATGTTTGTCATGTATGAAAAAATTCGGAGTAATCCAACGGTTAGTTTTTGAAAAATATCATTTTGAAGAATTATTATTTTTTTTATTAATTAAAAATATAACAGTTTTTTATAGTGACATTTCTTAAAATCTAACCTTTGAATCACTGCGATTTTTGTTATATATTAAATAAATTGAGCTTTGAGCTAAATGATGAAAAACTACACTCTAAACATGGTTAAGACTAGAGCTCGATTGAACAAATATAAACTGCTAGTCTGGTAATAAAAAGATGACTAATATGGTAAAAAAAAAAAAAAAAAAAAAAAAAAAAAGAACAACAGATACAAGTATTATATTTGGCTGCACCGCCTACACGTGAATCTTATCTATGTGAGAAACATAGATAACCCTAAACAAACATTAAAAATTAAAGTACTGTAGACAGAAGAAATCTATAGTTTTCTTCACCTAATTAAATGCCCACACAATTGAAATTACCTGTTGAATATTAGTATTAATTAAGATAAAGACATAATAAAAAACAAATTGAGATTTTATTAAATTAAATTTCTGTATTCAATCTTGCTATGCTTGACAGTTGACAATCAACTTGAGAATTATATTGTTGATAAGCGCTCTTCTAGTGACTTTTCACAATTGAAAGTGATTGGTGCTTTATCTCAAAAAAATGGTTGAAACAAAAAGAAACATAGTGTATCCATTAGTTTACTTGATTTTGAGTTTGACACTTACCCTCCCAGTTGCGACTGCCACTGTAGAGAAGGCATTTTCTGCAATGAAAATTGTGAAGAGTCGCAACCGGATGGGTAATCAATTGATGAATGATAGCTTGTTTAGATATATTGAGAAAGACATACTTGTTGGCATTTATAATGAAGTTATCATACAACACTTTCAAAAAATGAAGACCCGAATGGGACAATTGTAATTGATCAGTGAATATTTTATTAATATGAATTATTTTTTGATGGTTTATGTTTCATTTACTAGTGTTTTTGTGCTTTTATGCATTAACTATAAGATAATTTATTAATTTTGATAGATACTTTTCATGTTACTTTTAAAAGATGAAATCTTAAATTTCAATTTTTTAGAATTCCGCCCACCCTAACTACAAATTCTGGTTACGTCCCTGCAAGTGGGTGCCACTAGTAATATGGGTGGGTGGCAATAGACTCATTTCTTTTTACCCCCACAATCACTCATTGCCCACTATCTTTTTATCTGGACAAATCCATCCCACATATTATATTAGAGAACGTCAGCACTAATTACCCCTCGGTTAATCATGTGCCATTTATGGACAAACAAGGGGTAGAAAATTTGTAATGTGCCATTCATGCGCGTGTTTTTACAAAGTTTCTATCAAAATTATGCGCTTTAATATTTTCCGGACCAAAATGCCCTTCCTTATCTCTCCACGTATGCAAGGGCAGACTCGGCATATTGTCTCTCTCCTTTCTCTCTTTATACCAACATCTAAATCCATAATTTCCAGTTTGCCACTTCCAAAAACAATTCCTATCACCCCATGCCTCTCTCCTTTAAACACTAACAAATGAATCAAAGGAAGCAAACCAAGCTTAACAAGAACAAGGGTATTGTCACCAAACCTTTCCTAAGTTAGCAATGCTATATATTCCAAAAAAATTGTTCTCAAAAAACATTTCAATGAATCACAACCCTTCATTTATTATGGAGAGAAATCGTTAAAATAAATTAACCAAAAGTTTTGGGACATATTTTTTGGGAGATATAGCATTTTCCTTCCTAAGTTGCAGATGACTATGTCCTTTATATCCTACTTACTAAAAGTAAATTAACCTGGCGGAAATGTTACTATACAGTGTATCTTTGTGTCAGGTGATTTTTATTGGATTAGTTGTCAAATTAATTTTGAAAAACCGATCGTTGGATTATATATCCGTATGTTTTGAAAAAATCACGATGATCTAACAATTGGTTTGTACAATATGTAAATGTGAAAAATTGTTATTTATTTGTTCTTCAAAATCTCATCGATTTTTTATAATTTGGTTTTTTATAAAACTGATCATTAGATCATTGTGAGTTTTGACTAACATGATAACTATAAGAGTATTTAATCAAACGATCGGTTTTCAAAACCTCTTCTACAATTGGCTATAGAGAAGTCTTTGCGTTAGGTGCATCTTATGTATTAGAATTTCCGATTAACCTAGAGCTCCAACCTTCCAAACAACAATGAAATGAATATTATTGTCAAGCCCAATATTCCCAAGCTTTTCCCCATTTTTTTGTCTCTGATTCCATCAGCAAAATCATTCTAATGCATTCAAATGCGTATACAACCAACACTCAAACCGTTAAAAGAACACGGATAGACCCCATACACCTTTACAATAGGGATTTGATTTAAGAAAACATTGACATCTTCAATTGTTACCATACCTAGTAAACGCAGCAGCATGAAGTTGGGGTGGAGTCTGATATTCGGGATCACGGATCGTAAGGCGCAAGCCTTATTCGGGATGCAAGATTTAGTCTGATGCGTGCAAGCTGGTCAGATACCTTTATATTAAAAAAAAACAAAACAAAACAAACGAGGGGTTGAAAATAATTTCGGACATATTGCAAGGGTCAAAGTGTAATTTACTCCAAAACAAATGAGAGAGAAGGGATTCTCCTCTTTCATCATCCATTGCCCACGCTCAAGTTCCCCAATTAAGCCCTACGAAGTTTCGTCTACACTGCTCCGCACATCACTTTCTCTCTCTCTCTCTCTCTCCCTACCTGCTCCCTCAAACCAGTAAAACCCCGTACGTACGTCTTCTACATCACTCTCCTAGGGCAAGGCACTCGAATTTCATTTCACATTCAAATATATATACACACACACATCGGATTATCCATCTCTTAATTTTATTTGTTATTGTTCGATTCTATTAAGCTACAGAGCTCCAATGACCGGCGTCGCGGACGACGCGAAAGACATCGAGAAGCTCTATGAGTTCGGCGAGCGACTCAACGAGGCCAAGGACAAGTCCCAGGTCTGTACTGTAATTCTTCAGCTCTATTATATATGTATGTATTTATATATTTTTTCATCGATCTTCAATTTGGGGGTTTTATATGTGATTCAGAATGTGAAGGACTACGAGGGGATAATTGAAGCGGCGAAAGGGAGTATTAAAGCGAAGCAGTTGGCGGCTCAGCTCATCCCTAGATTCTTCAAGTTCTTCCCCAACCTCTCGGACAAAGCCGTCGATTCGCATCTCGATTTGTGTGAGGAAGAAGAGCTTGGGGTTAGTATATGGAAAATGTATTTTAGTTCCGTTTGGTTGACAAGAAAATGTAGAGACAGGAAAAAGAAATTAAAATTTTATATCTTAGATTTTTCAGTGTTTTGAACCCGAGAAAATTACTATTTTATTTAGTTGAGGAGAGATTTATTATTTATTTTTATCTATATTTTTCCAGAGCACAAACAACATGAAACAATAGATTAAAAATTTATTTCTTTTCTTATTCCTTCTGTTTTCGAGACAACCTAATGGATATTTCCTGCTTTCTTTTAGCAATAACTACGAAGAAAGAATAAGGTTTTTACATTTAGTTTACGAGAAGCTCATATATAGCAGTAAATGCATATGATTTCTCTTGGTTTTGGGACGTGGCTGCTCATTTTGTTGTTTAGGTTGTTGATTAGTTTAATTGATTTTTTTGTTAAAAGAATTAAAAGTGGGCTCCAAGGGATTGTGGATTTTAAATGAGGGTCTGGGGTGTTTGGGTGAACATGGTGGGTACAGTCAAGTCATCGAGTATGTCTGTTGAGTTTAAGTAGAGAACATGTATGTATGTATGTATGTGTGTGTGTGTATTCTGCGTCTAGTTGCTGAATTGCGAAGTTAGGTGACAGTATAATGAATATTTCAGTTAGTTTATATCAAATTGCGGTATCCATTTCAAACCTATATGAAGTGGGTTTTTTAATGGCTTCGGGTTATAAGTGTTGTGGTGCCATTCTGGTGCGTCAGGTGATGGGACCAATGTGGCAGTTAGACTCAAGTCCTTTAGTTGGTCTGTTGAGTTTATATAGAGAGTATGTATGTCTGTTTTTAGGTGCTGAGTTCTTAGTAATTTAGATGGATACAAATTTGGCTTAATAGTGCAATAAATGTTTGTCCAGCCCAATTTTGCTACTGTTTAAGACATGTTCATGTAACAAGTTTACTATTTTGGGCATGCTTAATATGGTTGCTGACAATTACATGTATAATTTTTTCAAATACAGAATAAAGTTCACACACTCGCAAATGCATGAAAACACACTTGCAGATAGGGGGGGCCGGGGCCCCGGGGGCCGAGTGTAAAAGCTTGAAACATTTTCTAAGAAGAAGAAATGCATGTTTCAAGACATGGTTTTGTCCAAATTTGCATTTCTATAATGTAATTTGGTAGTTAATAAAAATTTTGAGAAACAAGAGATTTGCTCAATTATATTTACATATAGGAATTATCTGCATAAAACTTTTGATGTATGTCGAAATACTAAACGTATAGATTTTGATTGAAACAGTTAATAATGGTTTAGTGTACTGCTGGTTCTGATGAATTGATGTAACAAGGTTGAGATCATTTTTATATGCATTTTCTTTCCAAATATTATCCTAATTTCTAATCACTTTTGCGTTGTTGCTAATTTCTAATCATTTTCTTAACAAATATCATCCTAATTTCTAATCAATTTTTTTTTTTTAAATATATATTCGAAACATTAATGTTCGTTGTTCATCTATTGTTGCAGGTTCGGGTCCAAGCAATTCGAGGTCTTCCTCTTTTTTGTAGGGATACACCAGAGTATCTCTCTAAAATTGTTGATATTCTTGCGCAACTCCTTACAGCTGGTAAATTATCATTATTTTTAAATTGTGCTTTTGAGGTCATATTCCTTGTCTGTGCTTTCGAGGACATATTCCTTGTCTGTTGTTAATCTGATATTGATTTTCTTTGATGCTTCTAGAAGAAAATGTGGAGCGTGATGCTGTGCATAAGGCTCTTATGTCCTTGTTGAGGCAGGATGTGAAAGGTAATGTATAATATTATCAACCTAGGTATAAGTATCTGAGTGGATATTGTGTAATTTCGGTGTCAGGATAAATTCTTCAATATTTTTTTTTCCCGATTTTGAGACAATTATTTATGTCTATTTCAAAATAATTAGAACAAGGGTGTGAAGGGATGGACTGATGAATGATAGCTATATCATTTACCTATTGGAGTGTGTCTCATAATTATGCCTGCCACCTGTATTTTCTTAGAAACTAACATTTTTGGTTCCGTGAAGTGGAAAAGATTGTCTCATCAGAACCCTTTTGTGTTGTGAGTCTTCTGTATTAACTGATAGTATCAGTAGTGGTATGCTTGTCTATGCGCTCAGGTCTTGCACAATCATGACTGGACCTTTTTTTTTTATAAAGAAAATTTTTCACTCACAAGAAGAGAACAAACTGGTTGTCTTTAGGGAGGGAAGTTTGCAAGTGAAAGCTTTATTCTTTATAGCAACAATAGTGAAATCTATGATTCTCAAAACATGGGCTCAATATTGGTGCAGATCAGTTCGTATCAAACTGATATGACTCCAAGGTTCAATACACATGAATATTGAGATTATGTAAAAATCCATCAAAAATCAACACTCATCACTTAATATTATTCAAAAAAGAAATTCAATACAATTTGGTCAGGGCACATGAACCATATACCTTTTTAGCATGATTTTGTTTTGGGTAGTAGTATGTTTTAGTATACTTAATTTCCTTGTTTATGCAGCTTCTTTGACAGCCTTATTTAAGCACATTGGGAGTGTTGATGAACCAAGCACAGATGAAATTATACGTGAAAAGGTTCTAAGCTTTATCAGAGACAAGGTGAGAAGACCAACACATATAATGTCTACTGCTGTTACTATTTTGTTTATCTTTTAGTATGCTCTTCCTTTGGGTGAGTAAAAAATTGAGGGCTAAGTAACTACATTTGCAGGTTTTCCCTCTGAAAACTGAACTCTTGAAGCCTGCAGAGCAAATGGAGAGGCATATAACTGACTTGATAAAAAGGGTATGTTTGTGATGTTACTTTCTAAAATCTTTTATTAATATAATTCTGTATTCTTGTGTATATTTAATCATGTTTATGTTTTGGATGTTGTCTTCTTCCAATCACTTTTTATGCATATAAAATTATAAAAACTCAGGTTTTATTTTGTTGTTCAACTAGAAAATGCAAGATAACTTGAATTCTATTGCAGAGTTTAGAAGATGTAACAGGAGCTGAATTTAATATGTTTATGGACTTCATAAAAAGTTTGAGCATATTTGGAGAGAAAGCTCCTCCAGAACGTGTGAAAGAACTCACTGAAATTATTGAAGGACAAGCTGATCTAGATGCACAGTTCAATGTGAGTGATCATTTTGTTGTATAGATTAGTAAATTTTGTAATGTGCTCTTTTCATAAATCATAAAAAGTCCATTATAGTTGAGAAATTGTAGAATTTCCTCTGTTAGTAGCAAGTCCATTATGCTTTGTAAATTTGATATGGAGCATGTTTATATACTTGAAACTCACGATGCTTTGTAGGTGATGAGACCTATTATGACTTCCCAACAATTATGCTTTTGGAAATTGTAGTGTCATTGATTAAAACAATGATTGTTGTCTTTCCTCTTCAAAATGACAATGAGTGTAATTATTACCTTTTCATTATGATGTATGGTTCCATTGTTAGTTGTTACAACATTCTTTTTATAAATGGCCTTTGACATGCAGGTTTCAGACGGGGACCATATTGATCGGTTGATATCATGCCTATACATGGCAGTTCCTTTTTTCATGGTATGGACTGTGTTTGATATTGATTTCTCCCAATATAGCCCATTATATATTTTGTTGATGACTAAACACCTTACTTATTTACACAGAGGGGTGCCTCAAACAGCAAGTTTCTCAACTATTTGAACAAACACATTATACCTGTTTTTGATAAGGTGATACTTTACTTTCTGTCTCCTCTAATTATGTTTAGCCTGTAAGTTAAATACAATGGGTGTTTTGGTTATGATGTTTTTACATTCTTGCAATCTGCACTTGATCTTGCAAATTCTCTTGACACACAATATCTATTTGTAGATGCTTTTGATCATTACATTTATATTGTGTATATCATCCTGTGTACTTCCTCTGTAATTTCTCCTAACTGTAATGTTTGCTTCTGATATTGATAGTGATCTGGTTATGCATGTGCCTTTTTAATTATCCTTTCACTATTTGTAATAGATGTGAGTTATTTCTGTTCAAGAGAAGCACAAACATTAGATGTGTATTCATGCTGGGTGCTTACACCATGATGGTGATAGTTTGTGTCTAAATATTGATCTATTGCTAGTTTCTTGGAGAAGTTAGTTTTCTAGAATAGGACTTACCATTTTCTGTGTTATGGTTGCAAATTTAATTTTAGATGAAGTATGGGGTGTGTGTGTTTTTAAGGGGGTATGCGTGGTTATTTATCCCTCTTTTCATCTCTTTTTTTTTTTTTTAAGTTCTTTTTTCTTTATATTAAGTTTGCTTCCCTAGGTTGCTTTGTTATTTCAAATGATTGAAGTAATCTGTCTTGGATGCATTTTAGATGTGTCAGACACCTAAACTTTGCATGATTTTTTGTATGACAATCCTAAAGTTCCTCCCCCCACCCACCTCTTATTTTAAACAATTATTATTAGTGTCTTTTGTTCTATGCTCTGTCCTATAAATCAAGTTTGATGGCGGATGATATAATATTTTAATACTCATTAAGCCTTTACACGCACAGGTATATATAGTGCAAAATAACACATGCTGGAAAGGTGAAGCACATATTGGATTGTTGGGTTGGATCGGAACCTTCCAAGCTATGTAATTTGATCACATATGCTTAACAAATTTTGTCAGTCCATATTGGTGAATCGAAGTTAATTTTTAGCAAACCTAGAAGCTGAACCTAAAACACTGTGCTTTGAGATGCTGGTTGTTTCTGAAGTTCGCTCTCTGATTTCCCCTATTTAATTTGAATTTTGCACAATATCAAGATCTTTTATGGTTAGAGAAGATCTTGATGCTGGAAATTAAATTAGTGGAACACTAGTTTGTCCACATGTCTTAACTTTCTCAATCAAGATTGTCCCACGGAGAACCATCAATTGTATTGTGATGATTCTTGAAATTTTGTTTAGAATAAACATAAATTGTATTTGATTCAAACTTTTGGAACTTAGAGAATGCCTCTGTTCTAAAGTTTCCCTTTGAGTATGACTACAGTTTTCTACTTAGCAAATTAGAGGGAAGATAATCTGCATTCTTCTTCTAAACAGCACAAAGAGGGAAATTATTGTTTCCCGGTTTAAGTGGGTATGTAAAAATTGATTGGAGTGCAGAAGCACGTAATACAACATGCTAATTCAACTCAATTTATAAGTTCCCACTAATTAGCCTTGGCTACATAAACATTTTTTCCATTCAGCTCTATCAAGAGACATTGTCCATTATCTCATTAACGATCATGTCTTTTCTCACTCTCTTAGCCAACATTATTCTTGCCAATCTTATAAGCAACATCTTCCTCAATCTCTTCTTTATGGATACTAAATCCAAGATAATGCGAATGGTCACTTTTCTGCTCATCAATATTTACAGTTCTTTCAATTCTACAAGAAGTTTTCCTTAAAGTTAAATTTCTAAATATTCTTAGGTTGCTTAACCCAAAACTAGTACTTCCAAATTATATCTCCAAGAACTTAAATCTAGCCCCTACTTTATTTTGTTCTACTTTTGTTTCTTGGTTGCTGAGGGACCTTTCCTCCATTTTTGTTTATTAAAGCCATGTTATAAGAAACAATATACACTAGTGCAAGCAACATGTAGTGTACAACACACCAATTTAAATTTGTACTTCTAAATAATTTTTTGTATTAATGAAGTATTTTTTAAGTCATTACTTTATACCAATTTAGGTTGCCAAATATATGAACATGAGAAGTTGAGTTGAATATATACTTACCAACACCATATCTTCAATTTTTTATTTTATTTTATTATTTATTTATTTATTTTTTAGCATTTGACTTCGGTAGAGATTTTGTTGGTGAAACTTACCAAGAATCTCTATAATCCTGAATTTGTCTTTGTTGTACAGGAGTTTATTATTTTTGATTTATTTTATTTTTGAAAACTATCGTAAAGAAGTTAATTAACTTAATATTGGTACCAAAGCACTACTGATATCAGAACTCCTCTGTCTTGCTAGCTTCTTGGATGCCATTATGGATCCCTTGCTACAAGTTTGAATCCATGGTTCTTATCTTCACTAAAACCACATGAAAACTTCTCACATATGGAATTTGAAAATGATAGTGTTATTTTAGAAGCAAGGTAGTGGCCATAGTGAAGCTGGCAGTGCCACAGCAACTAGCTTCAGAAGAGTACCTGTTCCCGTACGGTTGTACCTAAAAAAGAAAGCGCACTAAGTGGCCTCCAATCTATTTATTTTTATATGTTTAAGGCAGCTAGCTTTATTTGTTTATTATTATTGATTTTTGATCAAGTAAAATGTAAGTTGTATTGATCTAAAGGAAACATCAAATTAGACCTGTGTAGACGCTAGGTATACAAGAACAAAAAAGAAGAAGAAAATCTATAGTTGTAAACAGTCCAAATTCTTTTTGTAATGATGAGTCATTAGAGCCAAAAACAACTAACTCCTTCCACTCAAAAAGGAACCTAGCTAATCTAGATTGTAAAGATGGAATCAACTCATATTTATCTTCAAAAGTTCTTCTATTCCTATCCATCCAAAGAGTCCAAAAGATTGCACCATAGTTATTAAAGGCGCAAAGAAAAGCGCAGGCCTGAGGGAAGTGAGGTGCACATTTTAATAAAACTACTACTAAAATATTTGATTAAATGCCACCAAGAAAGATAAATCAATTTACACAAACAATTCAATACTCTCATTTTTTTGGCCTATAAGATCAATTGGTTAGAGCAATACTAGGTTCTAATCCTACATAGGCCAGAGCATACATGATATCACTTTCAAAGAATGTATTATTTTCATTTGCTGTATTGCTATCACTTTCAAAGAAAAATAGTAGGAGCAGCAGCTGCTGATGAGAAGAAGCAAGAAAATGAATAAAGAAGAGAGAAAAAGAAACAGCAGGTCATGAAAGAAAAAGGGGAAAAAAATAGAGCAGTAGGGAAAAAAAACAGAGCAATACAAGAAGAAGAAAGAAGAAGAAAAAGAAGAGGAGGAGGAGGAGGGAGAGAGTCACTGACCTAGACCAGGCCGTGAAAGAAGGGAAGTTAAAAACAGAGTAGTGCAAGAAGATCTAGACCAAGCCGTGAAAGAAGGGGAAAAAAAACAGAGCAGTGCGTCGTGAAGGAGGAGGAGGAGAAGAAGAAGAAGAAGAAGAAGAAGAAGAAGAAGAAGAAGTACCTGTTGGAGCAGTGGAGCTTTGATCTGCAGTTGTGCACCAAAGATGGCCTGAGAGAGGGATAGTAGCGGCAGAGTGCACTTAGGGCAGGAGATCAATTTGTTTTCCACATTTTTTGCTTTTTTTTTTTTTAAATAATTGATGAGCTGATTTATTATTATTATTATTTTTTCAAATATCCAATGAGTTGATCCATAATCCAACAGCCAAAAATTAAAAGCCAAAGAGATTTTTTTATATAAAAAGGTCCAGAACCATCAGGTGTGCCTTTTCCGGGCCTTGCGCCTCACCCAAAGCCCTCGCCTAGGTGCGCCTTCCATGCGCCTGAGGGAAGTCGCCTTGCCTAGCCTTAGGCGAAGCCCCAACATTGCGCCCGCCTGTGCCTAGAGCCTAGGCGCGCGCTTTAACCACTATGGATTACATGTAGTACCATCTTCACGTTGCCACACATGGTTTCCTGCTACTTCTGCACTGCCATCCCTCAAGCTATTGGACAACTGATCAAGGCATTATCCACTCCATTCCAAAAATATTCCAGCAATACATCGATAATGCGTGTGAAACTGAACAATGTAACAAGAAATGCTTTAATTGTCTTAGCCTTTTCCTTGAACTTAACACATCGATTGGGCATTGCAAAGTTTCTTCTATGTAGATCACCAATTGTCAGGCATTTATTTTTTGCAGCCATCCAAACATAAAAAACCACCCTGGAGGTACTGATGTCACCCACACTTTGCTCTCAGGGTTTCTCCTACTGAATAGAGCCTCAAAATATGATTTAATAGAGAACACCCCATTATTTTTCCCCCGTGCACCACTTTGTCTTCCCCTTCTCTCTCTACTTTGACCGAATAGATTTGCTAAAAAAAACTTGGCAACTCCTTAAAGCTCCCAATCATGGCATTCTCTCTCAACAATGATGTTCCAACTTGAGGCTTCTCCCGGACGTACTAGACAATTTCTTGTAACTTTATGTTTAGCTAGGTTCCAGCAAAGGACCATAAAATGAATAAAGCGAGAGGTTGCTGGCTTTATGGGGGCCAGCAGTCTACCACTTGGGAGATGGCTTCAAACAGTGTTAGTCCCAGCTCGTACGGTGCTTAGCAACCCAACCCCTTGGTACTGTATGGGCAGTATTGTGAAGGGCCTCATGTCTGACGACTGCTTAGTGTAGGGCTCTGCATTGTCCTTTAAAGATTAAAGTGCACCTCTTCCTAACAACAATTGTTTTTAGGTGAGTTGATTAGCACCTGATCCAACAGAGGTTCTCGTCCCCCTCCCCCCTTTCCCCCAAAAGATGTCAAACCTCTCAAGCTGGAAGAATTCTATTAGAAGCAAGAAGATGACACTAGCTATAAATTTTAAAATTTAGTTAATGAAGGCTTTATTAGATCCAATCATTGCATCACTATGAAGCCATGTGTCCTCTTTTCACGAATGGTTGGCATGGTTGAACTGGTTGAACCATCTACTAACATCTTGTAGTTCTAGATACTATAAACCTTAGGGACTGATAGTGAGAATGCGCACTATTGTGAATAAATGCCCCTTCGTTAGCAAACTGTATAGCTTCTCTTTTTCTTGAAAGACATAAACCCAAGCTAGGGTTTCAAACTCCCAAATCTTGCTCCACCCCTCTTCCTTTTTGTGGCATCAGTTTCAAAAGATACTCAGCCCCTTTGCAGAGGCTCTTTGGGTTTATCAAATGCAAGTCCCTTTGTCCATCTAATGTCTTGGAAGTCTATTGCCAGGCCCCTATTTCTCATTTCGAATACCAAAGTACATTTCTGGTCGTATCTCTTGCTCTATTTATTCCTAATTTCCTATAGGCTTCCTGTAATGTTTGCTTAATAATTTCTTATATGCTTCTCTGCCAAGTCCTACTCTCTTCTTTGTTTACAACTTGTCCCTTGTTTCAATGCATTGCTCGTACCTGTTTTTTCCCATTTTCAATTCTTGCACCTTGCATAAGTGGTGGTGACCATGTGTTGAAGTGATTGGTGCCATTGAGTTTGTATCTTCATGGCACCATTGATCATGGACTGCTCATTTCACTCCCCCCCCCTCCCTCTTCCTTTTTGTGCTGCTTGATATTGTTATTTTTAAGTAGTTCTTGATTGTTTAGTGTCAAAATAATTATTTTGACAGTATCATAAAAATGTTATGATCAAATATTTTTGATAGTTCTAAACTTCGTGGCAACTAATCTTATTTTATTTATTTATACAAAATTGCTTTAAAAAGTATATTGATTATTACACACACATGCACATAGAGGGATGTAGATAGAGTCGAATGATGAAAAAGGATTCATGTAGCCAATAGCAAGTAGTTAGGATGAAGGCTTTGTTGACTTGAGTTGAGTGTCTCTTTCAATTTCACTAGAGAAATTCATTAGTGTCTGTTATCCTAGACCTGGGT
>JAESVK010000327.1:0-26937 GCA_017140935.1 Hamamelis virginiana | reverse complement strand
ATTTATTTAATTAAGGGTAATTTGGCCGGAAGTCCCACATTAGAACAGTTTGATGGCAAAAGTCTTTTAAAATTTTGTTCTTTGTGAAAAGTCTTTTTGTTATTATTCGGACAAAATTACCCCTACCTTCATTTCTTTTTTTTATATATATTTTCCACGTACGGGTTAACTGAGCTTAAACAAACAAAAGCTCATTTGCAATATTTTTACTACCAGGAGAGAGAGAGTCGAGAGAGAGAGAGAGAGAGAGAGAGAGAGAGTAGAAGAAGAAGAAGAAGAAGAAGAGGAAGAGAGGAGATCACGATAAATGATCTGTGATTTTGCAGATTGTGTTTCCCCTAGCTTGTTCCACCGTGATTTTTGTAGATCCGATTCGTGAGTTGTAGATCGAGAAGCCATGGTTGCAGCTCCAAGTACCGCCAGCGGCATCACTTGCTTGGCTATGGCTACAGCTCTCGATAATGTCAAACCCGGTGCTGAATGTGATAGCCAACATGCAACAAAAAAATCCAGGTTGCTTTTTGATGTTCCCAATTGCAGACTTGGTGTGGCTGGATCCTTTGCTAGCGAGAAGCTCCTCAACTGGCAACGATCGAATATTTCAAGGGAGCATTGAAAAGCTCTCCGGCCGCTGTTAATCAAAACTTCATCTTAGGCTATCGCCAGAGATTTCAGGCAATGATCGGAGATTTTAGGGGCACATCAAAAAGCTCTCTGGCTTGGGGTTTCATGGCCATTCTCCGGTGGTGGATTGGCACCACTAAAGACTGTGATTTGGTAGCTCCTCTCACAATATCAACAACATTAACTGTGATATCCGGAGAGACTTCTCCAAATATGTTGCTTTGCGGCCGCTGATCCTGTCGATAAGTAAGTGCATGCTGCCGATTTTCTTTTTCTTCTTCTTCCACGAAAAGCAATGAATTCATATAGTCAACATGCAGTGAGTTAAAATTCAACCATGAGAGAGAGAGAGAGAGAGAATGCAATGAAAATATTAGCACAGTGAAAATATAAGAAAATGCATGAAAAAACTTGTCATGGCAGGGCAGCAATCATGGTGAAAATATTAGCACAGTGAAAAAAAAAAACATGAAGCTTTTCTGGTTGTTGTGAGATTATTGCATTAAAAAATGGAGAGGAAAATTGTAAAAAAAAAAAATTGTTGAGAGAGAGATGAATTGTGTTTTTACTGTGTAATGAAATTTGAAAAAAAAATTGCAAATTCTTAAAAGCGACTGTTTTATGGTATTTTAACTTTGAGAGAGAGAAATTGTTGAGAGAATTATGTAGCAAAATTATTCTGGTTTGTTCATGTGAACCAGCCAACCTGGATCGGGAGGCCTCTCTCGTTCACTCTTAGGGTGATGTTTATCTTGAGTGGATTGTGGATGATGTTTATCCGTCTCGATTTATCCTTCTCTATTATCCTTCTCTATTATCCACATTTATCCTTCTCTATTATCCACTCAAGATAGGGTTTTTTGAAAAAGGGATAAGAGTTTGTAAAAAACTAGGAGTCGCCACCTTATTTTTAGGGAACAAGGAAACCACAAAAAAAAAGTTTTATTTTCAATAAAACATTGACCCCATATTTTGGAAAAGCATGGTCTTTCGAATCAAAGTTAGATTCGGGGGCTAGGTTACGAAGTGGGAAGGTTCCAAGGATCTCCTTGTAGGCACCCACCTCGCCCTAATTAAAGGTCTCCTAATTAAGTTTGGGCTTTATCAAAATCTTTTCAAAACAATCCTAGTTATTTAATCAATCACAAAATATGATATATAATATATAATAATAATATGTAGTATGAAAGTATACACAATCCTAATGGTCTTAGGAGACTAGAAGTCAACCTAAGATTGGACTTGCATCCTATTGATTGCCTACGTACCTTATCAATTGCTTGACAAAGATCAAAGTCCACGTAGTTCGATTACCTTAGGACTCTCCTATTGTAATGAACCATATAGCCAAAAGAATTCTATCTTATCTAGGACTCTAACTTCGAGAGTTTGGATTTGATCAAAACACTTTTCTTGGCATAAAAGATGGAATTTCATTCCGTTTTAAACACTTTCAAAATTTTAGAACTCTTCTCGAAGTAGAATCCTAAACCAAATAGAACTCTATTACTATAAAAATTCTTACAACAAAGGATAGTCTTAAGTGGGATCAAGTGATCCCCCTAATCCTAGGGTTTCTAGCTAATCCTAGGTTAGTCTAAATACCTAAAACATTAAAATATGCATGCTGGAATTTCTGGAAAATAAATAAAAAAATATCATCAAAAATATAAATAATGCATGAAAGTGTCCTAAATGCAATCTAATTATTCTATGTGAACCTAGGCATGTTTCTATGTTGATTTTGGCCTAAAAAGTGAGTTTTAATACACTTTTAAATTACTTTAAATCCATGGACAGATTTATAAGTAATCAAAAAGTGGGTTTAAAACCCATAAAATAAAAGAATAAAAGAAGTGAAAATTGCCTAATATGCAATCTAATATGATATATCAAAATAATCATAATCAATTTCATCACAAGGGGAAGAGACTTACCTTTGCATGCTCCCTCGAACACAAATCATATCATTCAAACAAGACATAAGTAAAATATAAACCTAATATTAACAATATAAAACTATTTAAAAAAAAAAAAAAAAAGAAACTATTTTAATAAACTAAACCCTAACCTATCATGCATACTAATAAACTAAATCCTATGCATACTAATAAAAAGAAAACAATAAAAGAAAAAAGAAAAAAAAAAAACAAAAAAAAACAAAAAAACAAAAAAAACTAACCTCTTTCTCTGCCTCTTTGCTTCGAGCCTTCTCTTCAAGCTCCAATCCTTCTCTCCAAGGACTCTAAGGACCTCAAAAACTTTAAAACTTAAGCTAGAGTGCTATCGGGGAGGCTTGTGCAATTGCTCAAGCCTCTACTCTCCAAGCTAATTCTCTATAGCTTATACTGTGTGTTGTAACTGATTTCAGGGTCCTCTATTTATAGGTTCACAAAGCTATAGCAAGCTTCTCACTTTTCCGATGTGGGACAGAGTGAATTTCATTATTCTACACTACATGCAGGCTCATTGGGCCCGTTTTAAGTCCAAATTTGACGATTCAAGCGTCAAAACGATCGTGATTTGATTCTCCATGTTTTAAGAAGTGTTTGAAGTGATTCGAGACAAGATCGACAATCATTCAGGGCTTTTGTGATTCAAAGGACAAAACTGCCCTTCAGTCACAAAAGACCTTATTTTCTATCAAACCTGGCTCAGAATGTCATGAAATTTTGCAGGGATGTTCCTAGACTCTCTAAAAACCTAATGCAAAAAGAACCGACTCAATCTGACCTAAAAACTTACATGTGATAATGACCTCTACCTAATTACCCACAAAGGGTAAAACTGGCAACTTAGGGTTTTGACACCCTATTTCACCTCTAATCATAGGCAACCATTCATGACGATACTCATGGTCAAAAATGGATGTCTACAGAAGCCCCTCGTTGATGTTCATGGCTTCGCCAGTGAATATCAACGAAAACAAAAGACATCCCATTTTTGACACAACAAAATAGGGATAATTATTTTGAAAGCTTCGCTTCAAATTCTCTCTTCTTGGAAGTTTCACTTATAGTTATTTCAAAGATTTTCAATCTTTTTGGAAATTGCATTTCCAATAAAAATTTGAGAGTTTTCAACTCATTACTAGAAATTTCATTCCTAGTTGACTTAAGGATTTTCAATCCTTTTGGAAATTGCATTTCCAATTATCATAAAAAATTTGAGAGTTTTCAACTCATTACTAGAAATTGCATTTCTAGTTATCTTAAGGATTATCAATCCTTTTGGAAATTGCATTTCCAATCATCATAAAAATTTGGGAGTCTACGACTCATTACTAGAAATTGCATTTCGAGTTATCTTAAGGATTATCAATCCTTTTGGAAATTGCATTTCCAATCATCATAAAAATCTGGGAGTCTACGACTCATTACTAGAAATTGCATTTCTAGTTATCTTAAGGATTATCAATCCTTTTGGAAATTGCATTTCCAATTGTCATAACATATCTTAACATTAACCATATATCATTCTTATATACATTTCATGTATATTTTATCAACTTCACAAAGACTTATGGATTTGGGCCTCCAAAATGGGCTTTTCTCATTAGCCCCCCCTCATGGGTTTAGTTACTTCTATAATTCCCTTTATGGATCTCACAAGCTTACCAAATCAAATGTATTCCTAATCATTTCAAGATTATAAACTTGATTACACAATCTTTTCATTCATGTATTTCTAAATCTCATGGTTTTCAACCAAAAATTCATCATTTCATGTGAACTTTCCTATTCACAATCACTTAATTCTCACTTTGTTATGCACCAAATCCTCTTGATTCCTCATTCAATCATCAAATATCATTCAATCTCAATCAAATGCACTTTCTTAAATCAAAAATTGAAAGAAAATGAGTCAAAACAGGTAACTTTCTCTTTATTCTTTCAATCACCGACAATTTCATTCTTCACCAATCTCACCCAAACTTTGGGTTTGCAGGCTTCGAACCAGCCTTCACAGGAGCGCCATGGATCGAGAAAGGATCACAAGGCGTCAGGTTCACGGGGAACGAGAAAATCATCCCGGCGGAGATGATTTTGTACTATTAGGCCTATAGGAGGTCTGTTTAGGATTTTCTATGTAATTCTTTTTCTATGTATGCACTAAAAACCCTGAGTGGCATGTAATTTTATCCTAATGAGAATAAAAATATGTTTCAATTGCTTTTTTGGTTCAATTTTAACTCGAAAATGGGTCAAAACTGACAAAAATTGAGCGAAAAGTCAAACTGGATGTCAAAAAATCTCAAAAAGGTCAAAATTAGTAAAAAATTGAGATCAATGATGGATGACCATCTCTCCATGGACGGTTGGCCATCCCTAGGGGACGGTTGGCCGTCCTTTGGAGGATGGTCATTGACCCTGGTTCACCATTTTTTGATTATTTTGACACTTTTTAACTTCTTGAATGTTCTATTTTGCTTCTAACTCGATTCTTTTGCCAAAAAGCTATAAAAACACATCTCTAGGCTCATTTTCATTACCCTAAACACAATGGAAGCTCTCAAGTTGATTATCAACCTATTCATAGCAAGAATACGGGCAGAAGACAAGAGAGTGTTTGAACGATTCGGTTTGTCTTTGTGGACTGGTCCCACAACTATTTTTCACGTAGACTTTTGTTTCTTGAGCATCGCTCGATTCAGGATATGATTACCTTCTTCTCTTCTCTGACTTGGGAAGATATTCAGTGGCATGTGGCCATATGGGATTGTGGTGAAGAGTATGTACTGCACATTTCGGGATGTTGTCAGGTGAAGTTTATGGGCCTAAAGCATACATAATTTTACTAGGCTTCTCGGGTGCTTCGCCAGATGGGCCGTGCTCAAATCAATCTCCCTCTCAAAGGGCATGTTCATGGGGTTGAGGAGGCTACTCCTTCTTTGGTATCTTGGGCTATGAAGAAATGGGCTTCAGGTTTATGTATGAGTCAAGTAGGAGAACGCAATGGGCCTTTTAGGCTTGATGGGGAGTATCGGGCTTGGCTTAAACAAGACTTGGGTTTGAAGGTGCAGGCCATGAAGGATAAGGTTCAAAGCCTTGTTTATGGTTCTCGAGTTGTCGCTCAGTCGACAGGTTCATCACTTCCATCAGATGCGTCACGAGTTAAGAGAAATAGAGAAGATGAGAATGAAGCCCAAGCCCGCGGAGCGAGAAGGACTTAGAGTAGATTAGGGATTAAATATTTTACTTTTCAAAGCAATGTAAGATTTGAAGAAAGTAGGAATTATGAGTACACATGGCATGTAATAGATCTTTAAAAAGGTTTCTACCCTTTATGGATGAATAAATATCAATTTTATTAAAATCTCAACAAATAATCTTTTAATAATTACAATTGAACCAAACTCTTGGTGTTTTTACAAGAAATAGACCGTGCCCAAAGTAACTTTATGGGCTGCCTACGTATCCCCGTCCTTGATACAATGCTTTGTCATTTTTTTCTAACTCTTTGTGATATTTGGGGAATCAGGTCTTCGTAGTTCATGAATCAAATTGAAGAAGTTCATTTTATTATTATTATTATTTATTTGCTCTAACTTTTGCCTAAGCAGCCTTTTCAGGTTTTCTACTTAGCGAGCTTGATTTTTATTTTTATTTTTTATATTTGAATACCCTAACTTTTGCCTAGGCAGCCCTTTCGGGTTTTCTACCTAGCGGGCCCTTTTTTTTTTATATATATATATTTTTTATATGTGGTACTTCTTCAATTGATCCAAATTGGTAGGTTGAGAGAATTCATTCCCATCAATGTCTGCAATCTTCACGGCTCCGCCTGACAATATTTCTCTGATGATGTAAGGGCCTACCCATGTGGGCTTGAACTTTCCTCGCGGGTCATGGATCGGTGCTCGGATCTCTTTTAGTACCAAATCTCCTTTCTTCAAACCTCTGTGCTTGACTTTTTTACCAAACGCCTTGGTTATTGTTCTTTGATACCCTTGAATGTGGTACAGTGCCCTTAATCGCCTTTCATCCAGTAGAGCTAACTCTTCATACCGGTTTCTCACCCATTCTACTTCTGCCAGTTGACTCTCCATGGCAATTCTTAACGACGGGACTTCTAACTCTATAGGCAATACAGCTTCCATTCCATATACGAGCGAAAAAGGTGTAGCCCCGGTCGATGATCTAATGGAAGTACGATATCCCCACAGTGCTAATGGTAATTTCTCATGCCAGTCCTTGTAAGTCTCGGTAGTCTTTTTCAAGATCGACTTGAGATTCTTATTCGCTGCCTCGACAGCCCCATTCGTCTGTGGTCTATAAGGAGATGAGCGATGATGCTTGATACTATACTTCTGTAGGAGCGCTTCGGTTTCTTTTCGGAAATGCTGTCCATTATCAGAGATGAACTCGTGGGGCACTCCATATCGATAGATGATATTATTCTGTATGAACTTTGCTACTTGCTTAGCATTCAATGTCTTATAGGATGCAGCTTCTACCCACTTGGTGAAATAATCTATGGCGACCAGGATGTACTCGTGTCCGTTTGACGCTGCGGGGGTTACCTTGCCAATGATGTCAATGCCCCATGTTGCAAATGGCCATGGCGAAGACATGGTAGTGAGTGGCATCGAGGGTTGATGTTTTCCACTTGCAAACACTTGACATTTATGACACTTCTTGACATGTAAATGGCAATCCTTCTCCATGGTTGACCAGTAATACCCTAGTCTCACAATCTTCTTAGCCAACATGTATCCATTCATATGCGGAGCCCCAGCCCCTTCATGCATTTCCAATACTATTCTTTCAGCTTCTTGTTCATTAACGCACAACAGATGCACTCCATCATGTGATCTCCGGTACAGCTTCCCCCCACACAGAATATACTGACTGGCTAACCTTCTTATGGTTTTTCTGTCCACGGATGACACCTCTTTCGGATATTCTCCTTTTTCTACAAACTGTTGGATGTCATAGTACTATGGCTTTCCATCATTCGGCTCTCTTTCTTGTATAACACAACAATAGGCCGGTTCTTCTCGGGACTCAATAATGAGAGGAGTTACACCTTCATCTTTAGGGATATCTACCATGATTCTAGAGTGGCTAAGGCATTTCGCAAACTTATTTTTTAATCTAGACAGATAAAAGAAGTCAATTCGACGAAATTCTTTCACCAAAGTCTCTAAGTATTCATGATATGGTAACAACTTTTTATCCCGAGTCTTCCATTCTCCTCTAGTCTGACATATGATCAAGGCGGAATCCCCATATACTTCCAATTCTTCCACACCCAATTCCAAGGCAGCTTCCAATGCTAGGATACAAGCTTCATATTCGGCTATATTATTAGTGGCATCAAAGGATAACCTGACAGATAATGGTATCAAGTTATTCTCCGGTGTGACTAACAACACGCCTATTCCACATCCTCTTTTATTATGAGCCCCATCAAAGAAAACTTTCCAAGGTTCCTTACTCACTTCTAGAATCTCTTTGTCGGGAAACTGGTACTCAGATGGTCTTTCTACTGACGACGGATGATCTGCTAGAAACTCTGCCACTGCTCTCCCTCACTGATTTCTGCACCACATATTGAATGTCAAACTCTGATAATAGCAATAACCAACGGGCTGTCCTATAAGATAACACTGGTTTCTCCAATAAATACTTCAGGGGGTCCATGCGACTAATGAGTTGCACTTGGAAAGACAGCATGTAATGGCGGAGCTTTTGTATAACCCACACCAATGCCACACATGTCTTCTCTAATGCGTCATATTTAACCTCACAGTCAGTCATCTTCTTACTCAAATAGTACACTGCATTCTCCTTTCGAGATTCTGGGAGATACTGAGCTAACATAGCTCCCATCGCAGTTTCAGTGAGTGCTAAATAAAGTAGCAGAGGCTCACCTTGTCGCGGGGGAACTAATATTGGTGGGTTGCTCAAATACCTCTTAATGGTTTCAAAGGCTTCTTGGCACGCATCATTCCACTTTGTGGGCACATTTTTCTTAAGAAGCTTAAAGATAGGCTCACAAATCATGGTCAGCTGTGCTATGAATCGACTAATAAACTGAACTTTGCCTAAGAATCCTCGAATCTCTTTTTCTATCTTCGGCGGCTGCATCTCCGTGATGGCTTTAATCTTCCCCGAGTCGACTCCTATTCCTTTCTGAGTGATCATAAACCCTAGCAACTTCCCCGCAGTTACTCCGAAGGCGCACTTTTGAGGATTCAATCTCAAGTTATATTGCTTAATTCTTTGAAGGAACTTACTTAGAGCATCAAAATGACTTTCTCGATTCTTAGACTTCACGATCATATCATCCACATATACCTCCACTTCCTTATGAATCATATCATGTAATAAAGTGGTTGCCATCCTCTGATAGGTAGAACCGGCATTCTTTAGGCCAAAGGGCATAACTCGATAACAGAAGGTCCCCCATTGAGTGATGAATGAAGTTTTCTCTATATCTAGAGGGGCTATCTTTATCTGATTATAACCTGAGAACCCGTCCATGAAGGATAACAGAGCATGACCGGCGGTGCTATCTACCAGGATATCTATGTGTGGCAATGGGAAATCAACTTTAGGACACGCCTTATTCAAATCTCGGAAATCTACGCACATTCTAACCTTCCCATCTTTCTTAGGCACCGGCACAATGTTAGCTAACCACTCAGGGTATTCCACTACTTGGAGAAATCCAGCGTTCATCTGTTTTACTACTTCATCCTTGATTTTCAGGGCCCACTCTGGCTTCATTCTTCTTAATTTCTGCTTCACCGGCTTAACCCCCGGATTAGTAGGGATAAAGTGTTGTACTATGTCGGTGTCTATTCCTGGCATATCCTTGTACGACCATGCAAATACTTCTATGTTTTCTCTCAACAATCCTACCAATTTTTCTTGTTTTTGTAGTGACAGAGTTGCCCCAATATTAATTATTTTAGGCGATTCATCGGATCCTAAATTAACTGATATTAATTCATCCACATTGGGTCGAGCATGTTCCATTTCCCTTCGTTGTTCAAACTCAGAGGGAACATCCTCTCTAGGATCTATATTCATGCCATATATACTCATAGAAGACAGAAGAGATAAGCTGCAAATGCCAAAAATGAAGAAAAAGAGTATTTTATTAATCGTGAAGAAAGAAGAATAACAAAAACTAAGCTATCATTCGCCTCTTAACAAATGAGGGATGATTTTATTGAAAAAGGAAAAACAAGAGTCTTATGATCTTATGGAAAGAAAGTATAGAAATCCTACAAGCTATCATCTGATGGTAGTGAATCTTCTGCGACTGAGTCTTCAACTCGAGGCTCATATTCAAGGCTCCAGTTGGTCAATGGATTGGAGGTTTCTTCAATGAGGTGAATAGGATCGGGTTTACAAACATGCTCTTCGATGCAGGCGATCTCTTTGAACATAGCCTCTATGGCGACTTCATCCACATGGTCGACCCAGTCAAACTCTGTAAGCTTTTCGGCTGTGATGGTAGTTGGAGAGAGAGGTAATGGTGTGTTGAAGAAGATTTCGAACCCAGGAACTCTAGCTTTCTGATCTTCAAGGTAAATAGGCTCGGGGAACCCACAATAAGGGAAATCATCCCCTTCTTTGACAAACGCCCCATTCAGAGTGGGCCGGTAAGGTTTCAAAGTGAGGTTAGGGATTCGTCCCTCTTCTTTAGCCAACTGTCTTTCTTTTCTTTTCTGTGCCATCTCTTTTCTGTCAACTTTGGTACTTTGATAACCCAATCCGAAAGGATAAATTGCTGAGGGGTACTCGATAGAATCAGGCGTGCCTTGATGACGACGACCTAAGCCCATTCCTGGAAAGAAGCCCATGTTCTTCATGATCTGGCCCACTTGCATATTCCCATATGGACTGCAGTCTAGCACTATCTTCTCTTTACATCCAGATTCAACCTCTACACACTGTATGTATTCAAAGCCTGTCAAAGTTACTTCTTCGATTTCTGGTTTGATCTCACAGATAGGCACACGAGTAGGAGTGATTTCAGAATCTCCTTTTAATGTCACCACTGAGCCTTTGTAAGGGAACTTAACCTTTTGATGGAGGGAATAAGGCACAACCCCAATTGGATGAATCCATGGTCTACCAAGTAGAAGATTGAAACAAGCAGGTACATCTAGTACTTGGAAATCGACTTGGAATTCTACAGGTCCAATAGCTAGAGATAAAGTGACCATGCCCACTACTTCTCTTCGAGTGTTATCATATGCTCTCACAGTCTGCCCTGACGGTTTGAATTCTGACGGTTCGATGCCCAAGGAAGTGGCGGTGCTGAGAGGACATACGTTCAAAGCTAACCCATTATCTATCAATACTGTTGGAATTCTCTTGCCCATAGTATCCACCGTGACATATAAGGCTTGCAAATGATGAGGTCCTTTCTTTGGAAGATCTGATTCGGTGAAGGATATTGACTGCCCATGCTGAACTGAACTGACCAAACTGACTAAACCTTCTGGTGAAGTATCGATGTGAATCTGAACCTGGTTGAGTAGCTTGAATACTGTCTGCCTGTGCTTTTGAGAAGCCATTAAAAGTCCCCAGATGGTGATATTGGCTTGAGTACGCTTAAGCTGTTTCAGTATCTCTTCCTCTTCCTCTTGAACTTCGGTACGTTGAGATCTTTCTAACTCTCCCAAAGGATTATTGGATTCTAAGTGGGCGGGCTTAAAATGACGACCTCCTCTAGTGACATGGTTAACATCTTCCTCATCACTGGCCCAAATATCTGCTATCTCCTCGGGTGTGCTCATCAAATCTTCCCACTCTATGATATCAATCTCATTCTCTGACCCATCATCTATGGTAGACTCAGCGGAAGTCGAACTTGATCCGAAATTCTGGGTGACCCATGGTTGCCTTAGATAGATGGTTCGGTGATGGGTGTCCCCATTCATATGGATGACCTTGGTTGTGAAATACTTCTTGAGGATACTCTGGCTAGCTTTCTCAAAACAGGTGAGGTTTGGATCTTCGGGTTCAACCTGAGCCACAGGAATGGCTTCTTTAAGTGAGTCAGAGTCATCACCCCAACCAGAAGGAGCAATGGGTTCTTCACAGGTGGGTTTTTCAAATATGGGTTTCTCTATCTTAGGGTAAAGGACATAGAAGTCGAACTTTCCACTAGGTTCCCCTAACAGGCCCACTTCGGGATCTCCGGCCGCATATCTTTTTCGCAACTCCCATTGGCTAGTCCCAGTCTTGGAGAAGGCTTTCTTGGTTCTAGCTTTAGGTCTAATGGGTTCATTCTTTGTCATTTCAGCTTCACAAGACTTTTCAGGGTAGAGAACGTAGAAGCTGAACCTTCCACTCCTTTCTGTTAACAAATCCACACAAGGATCCCTAACTTCAAATCTTTCTTTGAGAGCCCACTGACTAGTACCATTCTTTGATGACGGATCCACTTTGCGAGGCTTGGGAAACCCATTCGAACTAAAACCCAGGAATGTATCTTTCTCAAACTGTCTCCATGAACGATAAAGCCTCCTTGGGCTAGTGAAGGGTTGAGGGATTTCAATCAGACCTTGATCAATGAACCCTTGTACTATATTCCGCAATGTATCACATGAATCCGTGTCATGGCTAGAAGTGGCATGGTATAGGCAGTAAAGTTTTTTGGGTTTTGGCTTGTATGGGGTGATGAGCCCATGGGCTTGACAGTGATGAAACATTTCAAATGGAAGTAGGGAATGAAGGGTGAGGGCGGATAGGCTCACCTCTCTTCATCTATAAAACACCAACTTTGACATAGTAGCATTCTTAGGCATGATTTATTAGTTTTTATAACAAATAATGATGCGGACGAGAATTTATCCGTAGCAATCTCACGTACACATGGAATCTTAATCTCATCCCTAATTTTCGTTTCTACAATCTAGTTTATATCATTTCAACTTCATGCATGTGGTGGGGAGGCCTGAAGATGCATATGAGCGTTGGCAGGACTTGTATGTTCCTCTTGGCTACGTCGATAATTCCTTAGTGAGTGAATGAGAAATAGTATGGCAGAAGTATTGGTGACAAGGTAGAGACCCCAAAAGCTTTGGAAGCTTCTTGTTGCAACATAATTGGTAGCGCGACATAGGTAATTCTTTAGTAAGTGAATGAGAGCTAGAATGGTTGAAGTGGCAAAGGCGACAAGGTAGAGATCCCTAAAGCTTTGGAGGTTTAGGCTTTCAAGATCAGATTTATTGGCAGCTTCAAAGTCTGAATTCTCCCAGGAGTTGCCAAACCACTTATTTTCCAACATTTTTAGCTCTCCCTTCTCCAGTAAGGTTAGAATGGCTTCAGAGACATTGGTTGCAATTGGAGAACATTTTTGGAATACCTGCATGCATGAAAAGCACAAAATAAATACATTTCTATGTATTTAGATTTAATAAGCAGGGACACACCTTATGATTGATGGAATGAAGAAGCAACTAAACCAAAAATACTGCAGTTTTCTTAAGCTGTAAATAGTTTCAGATGCTACTCACAAATCCCAAACCTCCAAATCTTCTGTATACGGGTTCAGTCATAATGTATCCCTTGTTGTATCGACTCATAAAATCTTTCCCATATGGGAGTTCAAAAAAGGCAGCGGAGATTTTTCCGCTCTCGAATTCCTTTACATAATCATTGTCATTCCTAATTTTCTTGATATTTTGGAATCCATATTCGCTTTTCAAGAATGGCTCTATGAACGAACCTGCATCACAACCTACTGTCGAATTTGTCTTCTTTAGCAACTCGATACTTGTCACCTTTGGTTCAAGTTGTGAGACAGTGAGCGTTGCACTGAGATTTGCAGTGTAACTGGAAGATAAGATCAAGACAACGAAGAGCCAAATCACGACCACCACTCGAGTGAAGTTGCTGTGAACTCTCTCTCCTATAAAATGAAATCATAGGTTTTTAAGTAATTAAGTAAAATGAATATTATAGAATTTTCTCCATCAGATCGAAACACATGGATATAAAATTAAACAAACACAAGAGGTTTGCACTGCAGAATCCATATGAGGTAAATTTTGTCCGGCTTGGGTTATTAGTTAGCCAATTTGGAACTGGACTTTAGAGTAAGTACAAATTCTATAAAGAACTCATGATCTAGTGGATGTCTCATTTTTAGGCAGATTTGGGGTCTTGAAAAGGTGGTGTGTTCCTACTATGGGTGCTTTTGGTGGAAGTGGAGATTAACGTCGTCGTGGATTATTTAGCTTAATTATTCAGGTTTACGTAGGGCAGTGGAGGTTGTAGCGTGGTGTTGAACTTCTATTCGGCTTATGTTGTTTTGGGTTGTTCCTCAGGCTCCGTTTTGTTCGTGGGTCTTCAACCTGTTGTTCGCAAAGACTCTGAGAAGTTTTGTTTTGGTTTAATTTCCTTGTCTTGCTTTTTTGGTGGGTGCTATTCAAGATTGAAGGTTCTGCAAGATTATTATAGGTCGACTCTGTTTTGCCTTTTCAGACCGAATCACTTGGCTCTGCTTCCCACATCTCTTTTCTCAATCCCTGGTTGATTTATGGCTTTGGGTTTCAGTAGTTTTGTGTTCTTTTTGGTTGGTGTTTTCTTTATTTATTTATTGGTTTTCTGTTTCTAGTCTTGAGGTGAGCTTTTTTGGCTGCCCTGTTCTAGTTTCTTAGGTCTTTTTGGATCTTAGTGTTGGTCTGAGATTGTTGGGACTATCATGTGTTACATTTCTAATATTTATGTTTCGTCATCTATTAATTAATAAAATTTTTCCTTTTGCTGATAGAAAAAATAACTTATCAACATTGGAGATTTGGAGGGATTCACAACCAGTAATAAGGGCTTATGTTGAGGAAGGTGCTGGTTAGTCTGCTAGTACAGTCCCTAGGTAATTATACTATAAACCTGGAATTGAATCCCACCTTCAATTGGATTGAGGAGGGTTAAGTGAAGAGAGAGGGTTTCTTTCGTTGTGTAGCTCTTAAAGCGTGATGGGCATAGGGTAGATATTGCAATAGAGGCCAAATTAATTTCTCTCTTTGAACAATGCTATACATCCCAAATATTTTTCCCAAAAAAGTGTCCAAAATGAATTCAAGCTCATCATTTATTATTAACGAGAGAGATTTCTAAAAAAGAGAAAGGTTGGATCATCTGACACATCATTTAGGAGAAGTTTTTGGAATGTTTAGCATTTTCCTTGATTTTTTTAGATTGATACTTACTGTGAGCAAAGAAAAGAGAGGAGAAGGTGAACCAAAGTGCAATGCAGAGCTGATCCTTCCATGAACCCTCAAATTCTGGATTGCTTCGGTGCTCCAACAACCAAACTATAAACACTGTGTATGTAAGGATGCCACCAGTCGCCAACCACAATTCCATGGTTAAAGGTTTCAGGAACTTCCATGCCTTATGTTGGGATTTCACTGGAGCTATCATCACCAATCGAGATTCCATATATGGATGAGTAAATTCCACATGCTTCGATCTGTTTGCTAGTATTGTTATATCTCCAACCGCAGCGTCAAAAGTCTGTAACATCAATTTAATTTGATCCAAAAAACAGAAGCAAATTAAAGATTAAAGAACAAATAATTGAAAGAAAAAAAAAGTCAGTAGGGATATTCACCTTATCTTTGTTTTAGGCCCATTTACATGCATTAGCTTTGTCTAAAATCACTTTTAGAGAACTATGTCTTCCATGTTTTTTTTTTTTGAAAGAATTTCTTTACATATCTTTTTAGAATTATATATCCAAATCAACTCTTAACAAATTAGAACTTTTATATTAGAAGTGATTGTGGCAAAACTGAAAAATTCGAACTTTGGCTAACCATTCTATATACCCTTCAAGTCATCAATGTAAAAGTGATTATCACCCATTTCTTTAAATCAAGTGAAATTTTGAATTACAAAAATAATTTTCAATAAAACTATTCCAAAAAAGGCCTTAGTTATAGCACAATTAATTAATCCTATTAAAACTCCCCCTTAGCTGCCAGTCTCTTTTCACGAGACTATGTCAAACTAGGAGAAAATAATAGTTATAATTCAGAAAGTTTCTGTGCACGCGCGTTCAAGTTATGGGAAACTTGCTTTTGAGGGCAGTTATATATGGAAGTCTTCCTTAATTTTGAGTATTTCCCTATGATTATTTATTATTAACTTGTTTCTAAAGCAAGTGTGGATGGTAAACAAGCGGAAAAATGAAGTCACATGAATGTTGTATTGACCTTTTATCATATATACATGAACAAAAATTCTGTGTTAACTTTCTCGAAATTCAGCATGAAGCTTATAGTTGATTGGGGGATGCATGCATGTTTTGAAAAACTGACCGTTGGATTAGATTCTATGCATATGTATGTCATGCATGCCAAATATCACAATGATCCAACGATCGATTTCTCAGATATGTCACTAAGAAAAACTGTGATAGTTTTTAGCGGTCAGAATTTTTCACAGTCTGTATTTTGAGATGCCTTCATTGAATCGTTGTGATTTTTGACAGACGTGACATCCATAGCAAGAGTATCTAATCCAACGGTTAGTTTTTCAAAATATGCATCCCATAATTCCCTATGAGCTTCATACCGACTTTCGCGAAAGTCGGCATATGCTTACTTAATCGGGCAGACGTGACATCCATAATAAAGGTATCTAATCCAACGATCAGTTTTTCAAAATAAGCATCCCATAGTTCCCTATGATCTTCATGTTGACTTTCGCAAAAGTCAGCACATACTGATAGGATCATTTCGAATTGTTAGCTCACCTCCACTAAGGACCATGAAACAAGTATTTTTGAAAAACCGACGATTGGAATATATGCTCTGTTTATGCATGTCATGCATCCCAAAATTAAATTATAGTGATTTAATGATCAGTTTAAATATATATATATATATAGAGTCCCGTTCCTGTTCCTGTGAGGACTTCCTTATACGAGGACTTGGCCTTTTGGCCAATGTAAAATGTGTATTTTGAAAAGCTGACTGTTGGATTTAATTAATATTCTTCCTATGTATGACATGCATGCCAAGAATTACAATGATCAGACCACTGGTTTCTGAAATACAAACTGTGATAATTCTTATGAGAACTTCCTTATATGAGGACTTGGTTTTTTAATCAATATAAGATGATAATTTTGGAAAACTGACCGTTGGATTATATATATTTCCAATGTATGTCATGCATGAAAAAAATCACTTTGATCTAACAATCGATTTCTAAAATATAGATTGTGAAAAGCTGTGACCGTTAGATATTATCATAATTTTTCGACTGTTAGATATTATCATAGTTTTTCACAGTCTGTATTTTAGAAACCGACTGTTAGATTATTATGGTTTTTGGCATGCATGTCATACATAGGAAGAATATTTAATCTAAGGGCCGGTTTTTCAAAATATCCATCCTATATTGGCTAAAATCCCAAGTCTAGCTTATGTAAAAGGACATCTTCATAAGAAAAGAACTCATATATATATATATATATATATATATATATATATATATATAAGCATATGCTTACTTTAGTTAAAGTAAGTAAATTAAGTATGAGACTGATAGGTAATTATGGAATATATATTTTGACAATTGACCATTGGATTAAATATTATTCCTATGTATATCATACATGTAAAAAATTACAGTAATCTAACGGTTGATTTATGAGAAATATCATTGTGAGGTAATCTATATTTTGAGATTTTGACATCCAATAAATGTAATTTATGGCATGTATGATATTCATAAAAAGAGTATCTAAATTAATGGTAAATTTTTCAAAATAAATATCTCGCAATTTATTAAAGACATCAATGCTATCTTTAACTAACCACCGGCTTCCTTCATGTGTAAATTACAAGGTGGAAACTAATTATAAGTCAACCATCTCTTTGAATATAAGAGAGCGAATATATGAAATGCTTCTAAATTAACAAGAAGAGGTTTTAGATAAGGAACTGTTACCTTGTTAGCAACTCCTTCAACCAATTGAGTATAGTTGTTATTGAGTGCTATCTCAAACTTATAGTGCAGAGTATAATTCTTCTCTACATATAATACTTTTAGAACCTCCTTGAATATATCAATGCAGAAACCATCATATTTCTTCTCATCTGAAGTTTCATTGGGATTCACCTTTACAAACTTCTGAAATTGGGTTGCAGGGGGAACTCCGATCCGCAATGGCTTCTCTTCAGTAGGGATTTTCCATACTTTTGGAATCCAACAAGTCAAAACATCTAATGTTATTGTTATTGTTGTACGTTGTCATATATATATATATATAGAATCGATCCTGTATGGATATCCTGATACTTCTTATTGTCAGTCCACTTTAACTGAGAGAGGTATTTTGAAAGACCAACAATTGAATTAGATAATCTTCATAAGTATGTTACGTCTGCCAAAATCACAGTGATCCAACGGTTAGTTTTTTAAATATAGGTATTTAAACAACTTTGATAGCATCCAAAGGTAAATACTGTTAAAGTGTTTCACGAACTATATTTTGAAAATCGATTGTCGGATCACTGTAATTGTTGGCAGACATGTAATTAATTCATAGGAAGATTGTCTAATCTAACGATCGGTTTTTCAAAATACATATCTTACAGCTCCCAGAAGGGATGTGCTAACAATAAGCCAGGTAAAAACCTCCTTACCTAATCAAAATTCTCTCTCTATATATAAGCTGATATGCTGACTAAATCGGGACTGTATGTATATAACAGAGAAAGAAAAGGCAATAGAGATATAACTACAAACCAGCGCAAGCTGTTCGGAAGGGGTCTGTCTCGTTGTTGTCATTCTGGACTTTGGTTGCTGTGATGAATCCATGCGAGAAAAGGAGAAGGAAAGAGATGAGCGCAGGGAAGCAAAAGAAGGGTTTTGAAGGTTTAATATTAACGGTGCTGAGAGGGAAAGGCATTTGGACACTAAGTGCAGATAGTCTTATTATTCATGCGGTAATTATGAATTAAATAATACTATATTGACATGGTTTTGCATATCCATATATATGTATGTGTGTGTGTGAGAGAGAGAGAGAGAGAGAGAGAGAGAGAGAGAGAGAGAGAGAATTTTGTTATAACTTTGTCTGTGGAATTGTACTGTATATATGCTAAAAGAAGACATGCAATTAATTATCAAACCTTATTCTACCAAAGATCGAAAAGAAAAAGATTATCAGACCTTAGGACTAAGTGATGGAAGATAAGGAGGGAAATAACAATACTGCATCAATTTCAATGGTAAAATAGAAAAAAACTGCTGCACCCATGTTTCTCTTTATCTTCTATGGTCAACATTTTATAATAGAATCGGTATATATCTTCCGTGCCTTGACCTTCTAGCATGATAGAATTGGTATTTATATAGAAGGATGCTGAAGTTCTATAGTAGACGTACACATGTGCAATTGGAATATATTTCCTTGACCACGATGAATCTAAATATTAATGTTGAAAAGTTCAAACACCTAAAGTCATTCTGAATCTCTGCTCATGGCTGCAAGGACGAAAGAGAGAATTAAGGGTTGGGTTGTATGGTTTGTATTTATGCAATGACTAATTGCCTAGAGAATGTAGGATGGTCGTCGAGAAAAGAATGCAACAGGTTTCATTTTGCCTTCTGCGGCACTTCATCAACCTGCTCAAAGAGACTCAATGGTAGGAGTCAGCACTATGAGATCAAAACCCTTTGAAGGTTCAAGACCCTTCTCTTATTTGTCCTCACTGATGTACAGGGACAAAGCCACCTTATGTTGAGGGGTGGCCGTGGACCCCCCTGGAATTTTTTTTTTTTTAACCTTATAATTTTCTGAAATTTTGATTTTGGCCCTCCCTTAACTTTTTTATTTTTTATTTTTTATAACCCCATTCTACCATTCAAAAGGGTGGGACTACAATTTCTTCACATGCTGGGTGATGCTGCTATTAGCTCCATACATATTACCCTTCATACCTTTTATAATTACCTTCTTGCCATCATATATATATATGATCCATTGGGGTCCAGACACCATTTGGATGAATATGGTCCACTCCTCATTGGGATAGTTGGGACATGTATTTTGAAAAATCGATCGTTGGATTAGATACTCTTGTTACGTATGTCATGTCTGTCAAAAATCACAGTGATCCAACGGTTGGTTCATGAGAAAGCTGTCTGTGAAAAAAACTGACACTTAAAGAACAATAAAATGTCAGTTTTTTTCACACTCAGTTTTCTCAGAAACCAACCGTTGGATCACTGTGATTTTTGGCAAACATGACATACGTAACAAGAGTATCTAATCCAACGGTCAATTTTTCAAAATACCTGTCCCAACTATTCCAATGAAGAGTGAACCGTATTTATCCAAATGGGATCTGGACCCCAATGGATCATTTCTATATATATATATATATATAAGTTACAAATTCTCAAATTTGAAAAGAAAAGTCAAAATACTCGAAACCAATTTCAGATTTCCCAGTTCCCTTCCGTCTCTCTTCGTTCTCTCTGATTCTTCTCTCCCACTCTCACGCCCCATCTCTCAATCATCACATCTTCCTCTCCCATTCTCAGACTCCAAATTTCTCATTCCCGCTTCTCTGTCAATCTCTCACTCTATTATCTCTCAACCACGGCGCAAACCCAAAATATTCATCACTGGATTCACTGTTATAAGGTTACATCAGTGATGCAGTCATTGCCCGCCATCAGTAACCTTTCATTGTGGGATCTGTATACTTTCATGAGATGGGACCCGCCTCATCAGCAACACCTTTCATTTAACCTTTCATCAGTAACCTTTCATTGTGGGATCTGATCATCAGCCTAAATAAATCGATTTCCTTGCATTGTGGGCCAGTGGTTAATTTACCTATGAAATGAAGTCATCTTTTTCTTTAAAAGACTCAAAAGTCCCAATGAGATTAAATGAGATGCAGCCAAAGTTTCAAAGAAATTGATAAGATCATATCGATCCCGTAATATTCACGAATATGGGATCTGTATACTTTCATGAGATGGGACCCGCCTCATCTTCCAAGAACCGTATTAAAGGATCTCAAATCTTAGATCCAAAAATTTAAACCAAATATAGTGTATGAAAATAACTCAGTCTCGATTTCTGTGCATTTTAAAAATATACAAAAATAGAGAAAATATCGTACAGACACATCATTTGGTTTAAAAAATTCGGTCCACTTAGCATTTTTATTGCTGTTTTAAGAATAGGACAGAAGGGATGGATCCAGAAGAAGTAAGCCCCATATTAGTATAAAGCACATGCGAGCTTAAGGACACCTCATGGCACATTATAATACAAGAAATTATGTATAATAATTAAGCTCAAACTGTTGTGATCAACTCGCTTCACATGTGCATGAGAATGTTGGATGAGTGATTTGTATTACAAGAAATGGCACATTAATTATAACACCAATTACAAATATATAAATTAAAACAGTTAATTAATATAAGATAATTTGTACGTTTACGTGCGCGCAACAAAGATGAATATATAATAGCATGAAGCTCTATGGTTTAGATCTAATGGAATGTCAAGTCGAACGACACAATGATATATTTTTAGATAATTTGCCACATGAAATCTTAATTTCAATTCACATTGCGAAAAGCGTAATTAAGGAAAAAGGTGTATCTTTCAAACCGAAATTGGTAAAATCCTTGCTAGGGTGCTTCTTGATCAAATCCAAGAGAAATTAACAAGAAAACTCTAATTAATTGTTTATTAGTTAAAGAAAAGACTTATTCCCGGCTTTACAAATAAAACTTGAGGGAAGTCCTTTTTTTTTTTTAACCAGAGGATATATATCAGTAAAATTTATGGTTAGTTGTTAATAGGAAAGGGGGCAACAAATGGTCCAAGAATCTCATCCATGCGGAATCTCATCCCATAAAGGATTGAATAAAAATTAGAAAAATGATAAAAAAATTTCTCAGTGCAAAGATTTATACATACTATGAGATTTAACTTTATATCATGAGGTCTTAAGATTGAGTTAAGATTTTCAAATTCTTATATCTGTTTTTATGTTAGAAAGACCCTCAAACCTATTATTATAAACGGTTTTTGTGAGGAACTTAAGAATATATAACCATAAAAATTAAATGAGATCTATTATTCCCCTTTTAAGTACATATTCTTGTAAATCCGGCCTGTTGTCTTTAGGTATTTCAAATGTTCTTTGCAATCTGTCAAAGAAAATTTTTTTTTTTCAACATAATTGAATATTTAAGCTGCCTTCCCCAACTTCTACACATGACGTCTTACAGAAGTACGTCATTTCTGCTTTAAAAAATGAGAGGTATTTACCCATAAGTCCTATTTATAAGTTTTGTTTACCCAAAAATCCTATCATCTTTTTACTTTACCCAAAAATTATTTTTTATAAGAAACGCATCAATTTGTTCTTCAATTTTGCAGAAAATCGATGCATAGATTAGGATTTTGAAAGTGCTTGGAAAACTAATGTATAGATTAGTTTTTTGGACTTTTGGGTAAAATAAAATTTAAATTTGTACTTTTGAGTAAAGTGAAAAGATGATGAGAATTTTGGGTAAAAAAGAACTCAAAATGAGACTTTTGGATAAATTTTCTAAAAAATAAATTGCAAGGACTCTCAAATCACTTAAATTCCCTTACTAAATTATTTTCCATTCTAATTATTTAATTAATGTAGAGAGAAAATGACAATTAACTTTTTCCATACGCAGAAGCAACGTGGAAGTTTAGTCCATAATTTCATATTCCTAATTCTAATAATACAAAGGCCGTCTTGAAATTCGGGTGCAAGGAAAGAGAGAGAATCGAGTTGTGTGGTTTACATTTGTTCAATGACTAGTTGCCTAGAAAATTAATGCAACAGGTATGTTTGGATTTTTTGGCCTAGCTTCTTCAGCACTTCATCGACCTATTCAAAGAGACTCAAGATTAATGTGAGATCAAAATCTTTTGAAGGTTCAAAACCCTTGGATGTGTCAAAACCCATCAGTAATTAACCCCTTTACCTATCTATTAGCCTTGATGGCTAGATTTCTTTGCATTGTGGCCTTGCGGGCCAATGGTAATTTACTCAGTTACCTCGAGCTCTGAGATTTTATTTATTTATTTTTAGTTTGTACCTTTGAAATGTAATTTCCTCTTCTTAGAAAGACTCAACCTGAGATACGAAATGAGATACAGCTAAAGTTACGGGGAAAAAACAAGATAACATTCCGTAAGAGCATCTCCAATACATTCATTTCATTTGATGTGTTAAAGTTAAAGTTTTGCTTTCCAAATGGCACAAAATGACACCAATACCAAATTTTGGGAGCATTTTCCACCTTTTTGAAGAGAAAGTATGATTTGACACCAAAGGTTGCTGTCAATGCCAAAATTTGGCACTTCAAATGGTATTTCATTGGAGTAAGCTAGTTAGGTGACAATGCCAAATTTTGGTAATATTTATATGATGTGTCGATGCCAACTCATATAGCACCTCATTGCAGATGCTCTAATATAATCTCTTATATTTATCTGATGTGGTTTCACGGTGGGACCAGTTGATGTGAAAAGTTTGTCTAATGTTAATTAAAAAATAAAAAATAAAAGTTTGTCTAACGTTCGTGGCCATCACGTCCTCTAGAGAGACGGTTGAAAAATTATAGGCGAGTCTAGGGACACCGCATTAGTCTGGTATATACCGGCCTAAGATTCTATGATGGTCAAATGAATTTGTTGAAAAATGGAATGGAAGTGGAGACTGGAGAGTAGAGTAGAATGAATTAGGATTCACATACATAAATAGATTACCCTATTGAGTTTTACCTGATGAGTTCGGGTCTAGGCAGTGGCCTTTTTTCACTCTCTCCTTGATAAATCAAATTCAAGTAAAAACTTTTTGCAGTGTTTTTTAGTAACCACAGTGAAGAAGAAGAAGAATGAGAGAGAGAGAGAGACTGTTTTTTAAGAGGATTGTAAAAAGACGACAATGAATGATGATGTCAAAAAACAGTAAGGTGGAATATGCCTAAATCGGGGACTGAAAAGGTGTATTTTCTGGGAACTTGCACCGGTGTGGTGCTCAACATGTAAACCTCCGACGATCAAATTAGTACTCAAAGACAAAAAACAGAGAGAATATTTGAAGGTGGGGTAGGGTTTTTTGTGCATACCTCGTATCGGATGTGACCTTCACCTTTTATAGGGTCGGTAGCGTATTGTAATTACACGATGTCCGTACGGAGTAGGGTCGGAAATATCCTTTTAGGATATTTCCGTAACCGTTTCTCAAGATCATGATGGCCTGTCACTGTCCAACATCAGGTGTCAGAACCCGCAGGTTTTGCAGAGGCCGTTAGTATAATGAGTGTCCACTTTACAGCTGGCTTTGTAGAGATCGGGCAAAATAAAGAGATCGGGTATCATTTCAGAAGATTTGGAAATGATCAACATAGAAGGATCGGGTTGACGTTTCATTCACGTGTCATTAAGAGATCGGTAGACCGTTTTCTCCCACTTCAGTTGCCCCCTACTTGTGAATTTTCAATATAGACGAATTTTCACAAGTATATAGGATCTGTGAAACGAATGTTGATTGATCGGTCTGCCGTCTTGCTGGGATATCGTAGATCGGTGATCGGTTTTTTCAACTTCAATTTTCTCAAGATTTTGAGACTTATGATTCGATCGTCGCTTGGTTTTTCGAGGCATCAGCCGTCGCTCGGGGAGCGTGCCTCGAAATTAAGGTCTGCAGTTCTCCAGCCTGTTGATTGGTTGGGAGTCGTGATCGAGGTGACGGTTGGCCGCCTCAGCCGTTACTTGGGAGTCGAGATCGAGGTGACAGTTTGCAGCCCTCATCATTTGCCCCTCTCGATTTCTTCCATTGTTGCCACGTGTCGCAGCATCATTAAGTACTTGTCGGGTAGGCTATAAAAGAGAGGGTTAGGGTTGTTTTCCCCCTCATTTCTCCCATTTTCTTTTTCGAACTGCTGCCGGAGCTTCCTCAGAACTCGCCAGAGTGGTTTCTCGCGAATCCAGCCTTCAAAAACCCTCAATTCTCAGTTTTTTCAACTTTCCCTTCCGTTTACAAGGTATTTTCTCATCCCTTCTTTCATATGTTTCATATTTCTCGTTTATTTTCCCTTTTTTCGAACCATTTTTTCTTTTCTTTAGAGTTAGGACCACTGTCCTTTCGAGTTTTCCGGCGACTTCTTGAGTTTGCCGGTATCTTTTCTTGAGTTTGCCGGCCCTTTTTCTCGAGTTTTCATGCAAATCTTCCTTTCTACCAAACAACAGAACCAAGTATATCAGGTCGGGATCCATGTTCGGATCGGCATAGGTCAGAATTCCGGGATGGCTCTGGAGCCAGTACGTCGGGATCAAGGTTTAACACTTTAGAAATCCCTCCGATCAGGGCAGTCCCTCCTAATTCTGCTCAAAATCGAGAGGTCGAGGAATCCCTTCCCCGAGCTCCATACCCATTTGTTCATATCAATCTTTTAGCAGAGGAAAAGGAGACTGAAATTAGGAATCTTTACCACATCCCGAACTCCGTTAGTATCAGAATCCCGGGGCCAGAGATCTGTGCCACCGATGCTCTGCCGGATGAAGTCTGCTTCTACGAAGAGACTTTTAAGATCGGTCTTAGTTTTCCTCTCCAACCTTTTATCAGAGAGGTCCTTCTAAAGCTCGGGGTGACCCCAGTGATGCTCACACCGAACTCATCTCGTTCCCTGAGAACCTTCATCCTCACGTTCACCAATCGCTTGGTGTCGTTCAAGATTCGTAGGTCGTCTCCTTGATCCAATCTCAGAACTACTTCCTTCTTCCTCCTGATGTCCGCTCCTATTTTCACGAGGTGCCGATCGTCTACTTTCAACAGCTATTCTCCTCGGGGGTGGTGGTTGCCGTGCCGTCTCCTGCCCTCTGGTTTGTTGAGGAAATGTTGGAATCGGTGGTTGGTTTTGAGGAGAGTGGTTGTGAGCTTCGTGCGATAGGAGCCTTTCTTGCTGACGAGTGAAGGTTTGAATGATGAGGGTCATGCTCTCCATTTGTTTTTCCATGTTTAGGAACTGGAGTTGGTATGGGTCGTTTGAGGAAGACCCTATTTCGTATCGAGCAGGTGGTAATATCTGGGTTCATGATGTTGGCATGGCTCTTTGTTTGTTGAGGGTGGCCTCTCCGATCTCTCATGTCCACCGTCAAGAGGCGAGTTGCTGATTTGAGGCAAAACGGCCTGAGTGTTCGCCGTGATCGGAATGTTGAGGTCGTCATTGTTCAGAACCCTCGATCTAGTAATCACCATGGTCGACGTTGGATGAAAAGGCGCCGAAAGATTAATGCTATCTGCCCCACGGTGGGCGCCAAACTGATGATGTCAAAAAACAGTAAGGTGGAATATGCCTAAATCGGGGACTGAAAAGGTATATTTTCTGGGAACTTGCACCGGTGTAGTGCTCAACCTGTAAACCTCCGACGATCAAATTAGTACTCAAAGACAAAAAACAGAGAGTATATTTGAAGGTGGGGTAGGGTTTTTTGTGCATACCTCGTATCGGATGTGACGTTTCATACCTCGTATCGGATGTGACATTTCAGAAGATTTGGAAATGATCAACATAGAAGGATCGGGTTGACGTTTCATCCACGTGTCATTAAGAGATCGGTAGACCGTTTTCTCCCACTTCAGACGACAACGAAGAAGAAGAAGAAAAAGAAGAAGTAGAAGAAGAAGAGAGAGAGAGAGCAGACCGGAAGTTGCACTTGGGATGATCCACGGCGACTGATCTGGTGGTTCTTCCTCCTCTGATTTCTGTAGATTGGAAGTTGCAGCGGTGGGCAGTTGCATCAGTTGCATTAGTCGATGAAGTTGCAGATCGGAGAAGAAAAAGAAGCCTCGCCGGCGTTCTTACCATAGCAGATCAAGTTCCTCACTTTCACGCTGCCGGGAAGAGTTGCAGCAGTTCCTATTTGCTGCTGAGTTCAAGCGGTGAGTTCCTATTTGCTTCTGATCAGATCGACACTGGTGAAGAATGATCAAAAAGCTTGTCATCATTGGGGAGTATGGCTGCTAGCACAGAGAGAGAGGCACATGTCTGTTAGCACAGAGAGAGGAGAGAGAAACAAAAAGGAAGAGAGGCACATGGCTGCTAGCACATGGCTGATTGCTTTTTTTCTAATTCAATGGCATTATGGCACTGCCATGTCATTGACGGGAAAAGTAAATGGGAAACTAAACAGGAGTATTAGCATTTTCCAATGGAGAAGGTGTATCCCTCAACCCGAAATTGGTAAAATACTAGGGTGCCCCTTGAATCCAAGAAAAATAAACCAGAAAACTTTAAA